>KL271619.1:0-19574 GCA_000699545.1 Podiceps cristatus | reverse complement strand
GCAAGCCACGGACCTATTGGAGCGGTGCCAGAAGAGGCTACAAGAATGATCGGAGGGCTGGAGCAGCTCTGCTGTGGGACAGGCTGAGAGAGCTGGGGGTGTTCAGCCGGGAGAAGAGGAGAGCTTAGTGCAGCCTTTCAATGCTTAAAGGGGGCCTATGAGATGGGGAAAAACTCTTTAACAGGGCCTGCTGTCACAGGACAAGGGGGAACTGTTTTAAACTGAAAGAGGGGAGATATAGACTAGATATGAGGAAGAAATTCTTTACAATGCGGGGGGTGAAGCCCTGGCACAGGTTGCCCAGAGAGGTGGCAGAAGCCACATCCCTGGATACATTCCAGGCCAGGCTGGATGTGGCTCTGGGCAACCTGATGTAGTTGCAGATGGCCCAGCTCACTGCAGGGGGGGGTTGGACTAGATGGGCTTTAGGGGCCCCTTTCAGCCCGGATTATTCTATGATCCTATGATGGCAATACACAGGGACTCCATGAAGAGAAACACAGACTCCTTTGCTCCTATCATACAGGTGGCTTGTACAAATGGAAGGAATAAGGCAACCAAATCTTGGTTCTCACACTGCTAAACCCTTCCTGGCTTCCAGCATTAAGTAACCTGGGGATAGTCTGAGCCAGGGATTGCATCATCTGAAACCATCATTTTTCAAAGCTTACATTAATTTGCCTAATCCCTTTCTGAACGAGTCTGAAATTTCTTAAGCTGCATGGCATCTTGTGGCACCAAGTTCCACAATATGCATCCCAAACTGAGAAGTCCTTAAGTCTACTCTAATCATTCAGTGCCTCCTTCTACAACATAGCAGTAAATTTACTATTCCCTATCCACCCTCTGCACACACGGGCTACCTACCTGTTGCAAAATCCTCCCTCATCCAGTTCCAGACTAGTAAGCCTTATGCCTCTCCTTGTGTGGAAGCCTTTCTTCTAGCCACCATCACTCCCCTTTTCCAGTTCTACTGAAACATCTTTGAAATATGGTATAAATAAAAGTATGTCTTGTATGTCCTAAAGCCAAGTTGGACTATGCTTTCCAAATTGTTGGTTAAATCTAACACATCTTTAAGGAATCATTTTTCACAGCAGAGATACATGTAAAGACCACAAATTATGAGATATTTACAGCAAAAGGTGCATTTTCATCTGGAGCTCTGATGCTATACCAATATCACAATCATCACTTTCCTGAAAATAAGCTCCACTACTAGACTTTAAATGGAAGAAAACAAGATGCTCTTAAAATAACCTGAACAAAGTCACGTTACATGAAGTTAGTCTGAGAGATTAAAATTACTAACTAGGGTAAAACTTACCTCATCACTATTTAAAAAAAAAAATCATTAAAGCAAATAAAAAAATGTTTTATTAGGTTTAAAAGAAAAAAAAAAAATCAAACCCAAAACTTAAACCTCCTAAATGGCTAGAAGGAAACAGTAAACTCTGCCAGATTTTAGAATAGCACCTCTGAAATTAGAAAGAGAGAGGTTGATTTTTCATAGCAAGATAAGTTATTGAGACGTAAGCATTAAAAAGAAATTGTCAATTGTGAACTTATTTTTAAGGAATGATGTCGTCTCAGCTAATGTGTGAGAAGAGACTACAAGCAAAAAGCATTAATAAATATTATTTTTTTCAGGTGACATTAATTCTTAGTATTACCTGAAGCATAAGAATTTTAATTGAAAAACTGAAAATTGAGGACAGCAATATAAAGCATCACTCAAAAAATTCAGGTGCTCAAGTCTAAACAAGAAGTCCCAAACACTGCTCCGTCACTTGAGCATCTGCTCTGCTTCCCTGTCCGCCATCGTACCCTGAAGTTTTCCTGGTGTGTGCACCCAGGAGCACCGTCATCTCGAGTGAGATGAGCATTTTGATAACTGAAGCTATTTCAGCTGAACAAATTCTGGTCCTCCTGCAGTTTAATTACCCCAGGAGACCCATAATCCAAGAGACACAGTCAGAACATACTCAGGATCATTGACAGCTTTAATCCAAAGTAATTCATAGTAACTATGGACCTTTTCATTAGCTTAACAATTTAATATAACACAAATGATTCTGAAATAGAAAATTTGCCTAATATTCATGTGCTATTATAACCATTAATACGCATTGAATAAAATGGACTACAAGTCCACACCACAGCTGTTTCTAAGGCTAATTTTCAAGCAAGTTCCTTGGATACCTTTTTAAATATTTAAGTAAGGAGCAGGTACTACATTTTGCAAGGCTATGGGCTTGGCAAAACAAATTCTTTGTCTTGAAAAGACATAGGGAAAATCAAATAGATGCATCTTCATTTCTCCTACACCATTTCACATCTCCTTGGCTCAAAGGAGCACTGTGCTCCATTTTGTGTAGCCTAAACCAGTATATCCGAACCGACTCAATAGGAACAACTCCTACTTTAAACTACAGTTCTCCTCCAACAAAAATAGCTTCTTTAGAGGACAAATAGGTATATTTATTGACTGAAAAATAAGTGTATTCTTCATTCTGTTGTTACAACAGCAATCATCATTTAAGCCTCCACATTAGCATACCTTTTCCTTTGACGTTTCATATCCTCCTGTGACTAAGGTCTACCCTAGTACAAACAACTATTACAACAGTATTCTCTTGGTTTCATGTTAATACAGTGAGATAATTACATCAATCTTATAATAACTAAATCACATCAGGCATGAAAACATAGTATCACATTTGGAACATTAAATGTAGAAGTTTAGTAACTGAAAAAGGAATTAATGCATATAGAGGTGACGTGTGATACAGGCTCCTACTAAATTTCACAGTAAATTTTCCAAATATTACAGAATTTAAGCTTATATGTCAGTACACATCCACATGCCATGCTTCCACTCTGCTAAGAGCATGCAAAGCTCAGTCGAAAGTGAAAACACACATTTTGCATGGCAAAAGAGTGACAAGCCCAAGGAAAGGCAGTAAGAGCAATGTACTATTACTTGGCAATGTGATTGTGTTTTTCTGTTTAAGGCTCCTTTGTGGGGACTTGAAGTTATAGTTCCATAATCAACGTTATTTTCCAAATTAATAAATATCACTGGTTAAAAGGAATTCTAAATTGTAATGCTATTCACACTCATTTTGCCTCAACTTCTTACAGAAAACTGTTAGACAAAAACAGTTTCTGAATTTGGCAGAATATTGCGACAAATGTAAAATTAATCATAGAATCAGAACGTTTTGGGTTGGAAGGGACCCCTAGAGGGCATCTAGACCAACCCCCAAAGTTATTTAATACTAAAGGTACAATTTAATTCTTTACCCCAATGATGGCAAATAAGGTTGCTAATCATGTAGCTTAAAAACTACAGAAAAGAAAACCACACATTGCAATGAACAGATTATATGTGTAGTTTGTGGATTAATGCAAGTGTTAAGAATTATAAGAGAGTTCATACTGGAAAAAGAGAAAAAGGACTAAAGGAAACCTCCTCCTATATCACCAAAAAGAAAGCCTGGGGGTGGGGGGGTTGTTTGTTATTTTAAACACAGACAATTCAGACATCTTGCATCAATGTACACAGCTCCACTACCTCAGGATCAGTCTTGATTCTTGCCGGCGTTGCACTTCTGCTAAGACTGTTCCAGAACTTCATCCCTGAACATCAGAAATCTGTTTCCAGCTTAAGTTGATAGACAGCTATCCCATCCCTCTCATCCATCTTTCTGATAGGTTAAACAAGCAGCGCTCTTTCAGCCTCCTCTTTCAAGAAAGACTTTCTGTGTCCTGGATGATCCTAGCAGCCCCCTGTTCGCGTACAAATTCATTTTTCTTGAACGTGAGTGATCAGAACTGTACACAGTAATCCAGATAAAGTTCTACACTGGTGCCAAGTCCAGGAAGATTAATATTTCCCTATCTCTTCTACTAGAAATACCTCACCCAATACATCCAGGAGCACATTTCCCTTTTTCACAGCTGTGTAAGAGTAGTGGCTCATAGTAATCCTATGTTCAACTAATATACTCAAATCTTTCTTATCTTGCTTCAAGATTAAGAACTTCAATCCTATAGAATATTTGCTCTCCTCAGTTTTCAGCCAAATAATACATGTACTAAAAAAAAAAAAATCCTTACCACCAAATTAGCAATTTCACAGACCAGTTTTGTGGACCAGTCCTGCAAAATGTGGGCATGTTCAACGCTCTGTTAAACTGAAAGAACACAGTTCCATACAGAGCTGTGACAATTATGCAAGCAGGGCAGTCACATGCAACTAGCAGTTTCTAACTCAAAGTTATTATATGGATCATGCTGAAAACAAAAAAAGGGGGGGGGAAGCTTAAAACAAGTATTTACCTATCTTTTTTGCTCTTCCCTCTTTGTTTCCCTGCAAGAATTCGTAGTTCTTCTTCAGTAGGATGCTGATACCACCGTAAACTAAAGAAAAAGAAAAACTCAAGTAAAACAGTATCACTATGAGCAATTCAGATTTTTTTTTTTCTTTTAAACTATCTATCAACACAGATCTATACGCACATTAAAACACCGGTCGTTTGCAACACCTAAGCAAAATACCCTTGTGTGCAAGTACCAGCCCTACCTGAAATGAACAACCACAGATAAACTTCAGGTCTCTTCAGCATATGGAAGCTCATTAATAATTAGAAATATTTGCCACATCGTCATTCAAGTGAAAACCCTTCACTTCTCAAAACACCAATTTTTCAAGTTATCATCAAATACAGCAAACAAGGTTATACCAGTATTGGAAAAAGTTCACTAGAACAATTATACCATTATAATTGCCCATCAGAACCATATACTATAGGATTTTATAAAGTATAACTATGCCTCTCAAAAAAACAGTAATTTTCCAGAATCTGGAAGAGTTATTATCAATAACTCTTAATAATTGATAATTATCAATACCAATGGTGGTTTTTTTCTTGGGCAGAGAAGATCATCAAACCATATACTATAGGATTTTATAAAGTATAACTATGCCTCTCAAAAAAACAGTAATTTTCCAGAATCTGGAAGAGTTATTATCAAATAACCATTACCAATGGTGGTTTTTTTCTTGGGCAGAGATCATCAACATTCCTTTCCTAAACACCTCCTCAGTGATACCTTCAACTCCTACCAGAGAAAAAGTGCTATTTAAAAAAAAAATCACTACTTTACTTGTAGCCAAGCTGCAAATTCTTCCACTGTCAGAAGTCAATGCACCATCCATTGCTCATTTATTTAAAAGGTAAGCAGTGGCAAGGAAATTCTGAAGAGGAAAGAGGTGGTTATGTCTCTAAGATGGTACATTTTACCTTGATCTCTAAGCATGTCAAGAACCTTAGTAGCTGAAACAAAGCCTTTTCCACATTCCACAAGGGAGGGTTGCTGTCCCCTTGTGGGGAGGGAAGCAGGAAGGACATCCCTCTGATCTCCACTCTGAAATGCTGAGGCAAAGGGGCCCATGTATTAACGAGAATAGACTTGGGAAATTTATCTGTACTTATCTGGAAGTACAGTTCTGGAGTAGCAGGCCACTAGCTGGTGACACAGGTTAACATAGGGTCAAAGTTAGAGAGGGTAACTGAATCCACAACCATCCAGACTCCTCACGTTAAGAAAACATCACCAGACAGGACAATTCAAATCTACACTGGCAAATTAGAGATTACATTACGTCCAGTTTCAAAAAGACAGCAAGGCAAATTTGGAAAATAAACATCAAACCTGAACAACCTCAAGCCACTTGGTAAGACCTGATTTCCACCTCTGCTCTGGAAAGGCTCCCTGTCCCAAGTGGGGACACTCATCTTTACATCTGCAGAATACGGCTTTCCATGTTAATATAAAAGATCTTGTCATTCTTCATGGAACATTATCTACACAACAAATACTGAGGGAGGCCCATGGCTACAAGACTCGTGCTAAAAGCAGAAACAGTCCTAAATACAAGCAGCCACCGCAAGCAATTTCATACATCTTCTACGTTGCTTACAATGGCACAGACACTCCGTGTGTGCACATGGGCTGCAAGAGGCACTGGATAAAGACTGTGACAAAGAAGAGGTACAATTTTAAAGAAATGTATGTATCATTAAGCATATTCCAGCCTGTCGGATTTTAAAACAGGAGACACAGCCTCTCTGCCCTGATAGTGCCCTTGACACTACACTAAACTTGGCTGAGGACAGGGAAGTGGGAATGAAGAAAAATGGTGCAACAGAAATACAACACATTGAAGGAAGAAATCCCAGTTTCAGCAGTTTGATTGCTGGTATAATGAAGCATTAAGCAGACAGTTGAACGGAGCTCATCGACATTACCTTAAAATAACTTAAAAACTGGCATAATGGATAAGTAAGAGTTTGAGCCAGCAATATTGCAAAGAATACAGTCTGGTTAATATGGGCTTCCACAAGCCTGTGTCAGTAGGTACTGCTGTGCTAAAGAATCAGCTGATGCTGGGATTTCTTCAAGAGAAAAGAATTTCAATACCAGCTAATAATACATCTCAGAGATCCAAACCACTGAATGCTGCAAATTTCCCTTGAAGGAATTCACTGCCTGTTAAAAAACTGGAAAAAAAATCAAATACTACAGACTTTGCATGAACAAGGAGTTTTGAGAAGGAGAAGAGGGGCTGAATTTTTGTTTGGGGTTGTTTTGATTCATCTGTAAGAGCTAAAGTTATTTCATTAATTTATTTTTATTATGCGTGGTCCCAGCTGAAAAATTTGTAGTTTGCAACTTTGCTGCAAAAGACTGAGAATCACACAAAAAACAGAGCATCTACTTTTTCATCCAAGAAGACAAACTGCATTAGAGAGACTAACTTCTTCGTATCTTTCACACGACCTAGAGAAAGTGGGTGCAAGCAGGGGAAGTCTTCTGCTTTGTCATTTACCATCTCCCAGAACTGAACTTGGTGTGCTAAGAGTACAAGTAGTTCTGAAATGCTGAAAAATCACTTGTGTTCAAAGCTAATTTTTCAGAATCTTGCCTACACAGATAGAGAAATAGGATCCAATACAGCAGGACAGACAAAGTTCTTGTTCTGTGTAACATACTAACACAAATCAAACACCTAAAACACAATTTGCTCTTAATTACACTATGGAATTATGTTCCAAGTGATTCATAATTACAACTAATAAGATACAAGAGTCTGGGGATTCTTTACTTAATAAACTCTACATACCTTGCATTTTAAATCTCAAACCCAAGAGATCTGAACAAATGTTTTCATAAAGGTAAGCTAAAAAAGAAGTTCGTATCTGCTTTAGCTTATGTATGTGTAAAACTGAGATCCCACAACTGACTACCCTGTAGCTTTGACATATTGAGTTTGAATACCAACAGCAGCACAGATATGCCCCAGTTAATTTGAATGGAGGTCATTAAGAAATGCACAACAAAATACCCGTTTTCTCCTGTCTTCCTGAAGTGGCCTGAAAATAGAAATGTAGCTGAGCAACTTAAAAGCAACATTTTGGTAGAGAATGTTTTATTAGGTAAAAATGCAAAGGTCTAGATACTTAGGTTGTCAATTGATTGACTTCAAAAAATATGAATATTCAAATTCTGTTCAAGCTCTGAAAATAGCACTGATTGAAAAAGTTTGTATTTCTTTACAAATTTAAGTAAATAGTTTTTCAACAGACAATGATAACTGTTTATTCTGTAAACAAATAAATGTGTCTCCCTATTTTAACAATTCTTTTAAATTTTGAAACATCTATGTTTCCTTTTAATGGACTTTGAATGTATACACACAAGCATCTTGAAATCAACTGGTCACTTAAGAGTTTCTGGCTTGTCTCCGTGCCACTAAGCAAAGGCTACCTGTAGACATTTCAGACTATCTCGCTTAGAAAAGCCTCCCAGCCCTTTGGAAGAAAACTCTTAAGCCAATTAACATAAAACCCAGTTTTGGGAACCAGAGACTAGTAAGAGGAGCAGGTGGTAACTTCTCCTAGGAAAGCTGGACTGCTTAAAATTGTGCCTGCTTGTACCTATACACTCCTGTGCGTATGAAACCCTCCACTACCCCACTCACACAGGTTTGTCAAAAACATCATTGTTGGGAAAAAAAGACAGCCCCAAGGAAAACAGGTAACTTAAGGATAGTTTGTCAGCTAAACTAAGAAAAGAACTGTTTTTCTTTTCTGCCACTAAAATTCAGATTCTTGCTGCAGTGAAGCTTCTGACTTGTTTTCATTTCTGGAACACAGGATTATATCTGGCTCTTCACATAATTCTTGAATTCACGAGGTTATTCACAATGACTGCTATTACAATGCACTAAAATAGTTAACAGATAAACAGAACACCACTGAAAAGCAACAGTAAGATTTTCAAGGCTACTAACATGAAAGGTAATAATAAGACTCCCATTGACTTCAGTGGGAGCCGAATTCCATAAGCACAAGTGCAGAAATCTTGGTTTATGTATTTATCAATCTACAAGCATGTGAAGATTAAAGGAGAAAAAGATTATGAAAAAATAACCCTGAAGAACACAGGCATAATATTGAGCAATTCTTTTTAAAAAGCTATTAAATATTTGAATTTTGAAATAAAAAATTAAATAAATCTTTCAAATAGGACATAAAAAGTAGAAAATCTAATTTGAACAATTGCTGATAAAAACTCTGTGGTAGTAACACACCTTAAAATTAAATGGTATGCAGTTTCATATTCATTATTGTAATATTCTTGTTGGAGCACAAAAAAGGTGATCAATACCCTGCAGATGTGGTCAACAACAAAACTTCACACAACAATGAAGAGTACAATCCCTGTTCGTATTATTCACCTGACAATACCGTTTTCCATTATACCTAACCAGTGATACCTAACACACATCTGAACAACATTTAGTCATTTTTCATTAACGCCTCTTTGAGTGATAAAATGGGGAAAATTAAAAAGAAAGAAGCTGGTAATTCCAAGATGCAAAGGAAAAAAAAGCAATGGAAAATCATATGAGACTGGTTAAGACTCCTATGGAGCTCATTATTATTCAAGGATACTCCTTCAGAAATCAGGGAGTAGAGAGATTTGTTATTCTCAAAATTTTAACAATTACAAAAAACACCACACTACCTTCTAACCATACAATTTGGTTTTCTTCGCAAATGAAAACACAGTGTCTATGATTCTTTTAATATTAAATATACTGATTGATATTCAAAACAGCTGCTGTTTTTCTGATGTTATTACAGATACAGCCACACAGGGAATGCTCCCCTTGCAACTCATTATGTCTGTTTGATCTACTGTTATGAGGAAGTAGTGTATTGAAATTTATACTAATCCTGTCCTACGAAGTATTAAAAAACCCCAGAATTTTTAATAAATACCTAAGTACTCCTTATATATAAAGTTAATCAGCAGGTGGACTATCAAGAACACTGAGGCAGTGCAGAGAAAAAAAAATCCTTCCATTTTTCAGTGTCATGTATTTGGTTTAGCTTTTTAATATTATATTATTAAGGTCACAAGCTACACACTTTTAAGAGCTGGACAACAGCTTACTTAATGACTGTAACAATTAATAGGTACAAACAAGTCTGTTCTTTTACCATCTTTATACCTTCAGCATGTAAGTTAGGTGTCACAATGCTATGGTAATAAGTTTAAGAACAGACAATTATTTTTCAATGACACAACCTAAATTAGTAAGGTTTACTGTTACTACTCTGACGCGTAATTACATTACCATATTCACGCATAACATAGCAACTCTTTCTTCTCTTACCTGCCACTACAGAGAAGCCAACGAGCAAGAGAATAGTGAGGTATGATCTTCTGTATGACACTAGCCATTACCATGGTAACCACCAACTGTACACCTATCACACCCTGTAGAGGAAAAAGTTAATACAAGTCAGTATGTGTTTTAGAAAAGTGCTGAAGTACCTTTAAAAAAAGAAAAAAATTAAAACACCTTGTATGGTAGGGATAACATTTTTTGGTTCTTTTTAAACTAGAGAGAAAAAAAAATACCATGTTAATTTTTGAGAGGTCCCTTGGGAACTTGCTATGATCAGTAACATAACTTATGAATGGGAAAAGGCAGTGCCAGGTCACCAGGCTGCTAACGTCCCCTGTTTCACAGACCGTAAGGCCACATGCGGATGTGGCATTTCACAAGACATTATGCCTTAAAATTACATCACTGATTACAATCTTGGTTTTTGTGGTCTCATCAGTTTTGACAGGATTTAACAGCTGACACCACACAAACCCCCTGGAATTAACAGCAATTTACAACGTCTGCATCATGAAATTTCAGCCTTTGATTAGTGCAGACTTGCTCCTCACTGAACGCCGGGCACAGGTGGGGAAGGAAGGCAAGGGCGCAGGGGAATCAGCTTCCCTTGAACGCACGGCTCTTGATGGGAATCCGATCTGTCCCTTCAGCAGAGCCAGCAGTAACCTCGCTCCCAGTCACTCAGCAAGCTTTGACTACTGGTTGTACTTGGGTTCTGCCTTGTTTTGGGTTTCAGTGGGTTTTTTTTGGTTTCAGCTGTTGGTTTTGGGTTGTTTGTTTTTTTGGGTTTCTTTGTTTTTTGGGGTTTTTTTTAACAAAGCAACCTTAAACTTCTAAAGCTAAATAACAATGACTGAAACATTCCATTGCATTAATTTTATCCTGCACATTACATTCTATCACCATGTTAAACAACAGCATGAAGTGCACACACTGTATTTCCTCTATGCAGATTTCCATGCTTAAAACATCACCAGCAATAGTAAAAAGTATCACACACAGATATAACAAGGGAAATTCACAAAAAGAAATGCAAGTGAAAAGACACTAAGACCCAATCAAATCAGCTATTTCCACTCTTTTAAACTCTATTTCAGAATAATTTCTCACGGAAAGGAATACAGGCACTTTTTCAACCAGCACACAAAATGCCACATTTAAGTGGTGGCATATAAAATGTTCATATTCACTGTCATTCTTAGATATCAACCTCTGAATATTGCCAGTTACTAACAATATTTTGAAGACAAAGTATTTCCCTCTATAGGTGTAGAAGTTGGGAGTTATGATTCACAAGCTTTGCACTAACGCAATGTGCTGCAGAAGGCCAGGAGGGAAAAGTATTTCTACAGATGGAAGCAGTACACAACTAACCATTGGCAAATAAAACACAGATTAGCTCAAACCTGAGCAACATTTTCTCAAAAACTCCCCAAAGGACAAAGCAAGATGCGCCCCTCAAGAACGCCTCACTAGCAGCACCGCATGAAGTACTGCCATTGTTGAAATACATCCTCTCCCACCTAGCATACCTGTTCTCTAGGAGGAAATCTAAACACACGTTATTTTTACCAGATGTTTCTCTCAATGATAATAGTAATGATAATCTGGAAAAGGAAAGAGCAATTCTTACAGAATGGTGAAACAGCTGAGGTTGGAAGGGACCTCTGGAGATCGGCTAGTCCAACCTCCCCTGCTAATACAGCCGACAACTAGAGCAGGCTGCTCAGAGCCATGTGTTCAGTCGGTTTCAAATCTCTCCAAGGACAGAGACTCCACAACCTCTCTGGGCAATGTGTGCCAGTGTCTGACCATCCTCACCTTATATAGTTTTGTGTTTTTTTTTTCTTCCTTACATTTCAATGCAATATTCTGTATTGTGCCCATTACCTCTTCTCCCTTCACTGGGCACTGCTGAGAGGTGTCTTGCTCCACCTTCTTTAGTCATCCCCATCAGGTATTTTTACACATGGATAAGATGTCTCCTGAACCTTCTGTAGGCTCAACAGTCCCAGCCTTCTCTACTTCTCCTCGTGTGACAGATGGTCCAGTCTCCCACCATCTTTGTGGCCCTACGCTGGACCCTCTCCAGCAAGCCCATGTCTCTCTCGTACCGGGGAACACAAAACCAGATGCCGCGCACCAGTGGTTCACCAGTGCTCAGCAGGGGTGCGCATCTTTGTCAACCTGATGGTGATTCTCAGCATAACGCAGCCCACGGTGCTGTTGGCCTTCTTTGCCATAAGGGCTCACTGCTGTTACCTTAATGATCTCCAGAAGCCGCAGGTCCTTTTCTGCCAAATTGTTTTTCAGGTGGACGGCCCCCAACACATGCCTGGCATTATTCCTCCTCAGGAATGCTTGCATTTCCCTTTGCTGAGCTGCATGAGATTCCTGTTGCCCTGTTTCTCCATCCTGCAGAGGTCCCTCTGAATGGCAACACAACACCTGACATAGCAGCCACTGCTGAGGGTGCCTTCTCTTCCATCTTCTAGGTCATTAATGAAGATGCTGCATATCACTGGCACCAGTATCAACTCCTGAGGCACATCAATACTGACTGGCCTCCAGCTGCACTCTGTGCCACTAATCACACTTGGAGCTCAGCACCTCAGCCAGTTTTAGGTCCACCTCACTGCTCACCTACCTAGTCCATATTTCATCGGTTTGCCTACGAGGACGTTATGGCAGACAGTGCCAAAAGCCTTGTTGAAGATAATAAACAATATTCACTTTTCCCCTTGTCCACCAAGCTAGTCATTTAATTGTTGAATGCCATCAAGTTGGTCAAGCATGAGTCTCCCTTCACAAATCCAAACTGACCACTCCTGAACCCATCTTGTCTTTAACACATTTGGATTTAGTTTCCAGGGTTATTTGCTTTATTACCTCCTCAGGGATCAAGGGGAGGTTGACAAGCCTGTAGCTCCCATATTCTCACTTCCTGAAGACAGACGTGACACACTTGACTTCTGAAGTCCTCAGCAACCTCCCCTGATTGCCATGACCTTTCAAAGAGAGAATGAGGGTGGCCAAAGAGTGATCTCGCAACAACATCAGCCACTCCCTCGGCACTAGTGGGTACATCCCATCAGGACCCACCTACTGGTCTCAGGAGCTTGGGATTTCTGAAGACAAACTTTACCAGCAAAGATCAAGCCAAAGGCAGTATTAGTATCTTGGTCTTTCCTATGTTCTTTCCCATAAGATCTCCTGCCCCAGACCCACGTTTTTCATCATAATACATTTGATGTTAAAGTGCAGAAGGTCTCCTTGTTGCCATTCATGTTCCACACCAAACTCAATTCCAGGTGGTCTTTGCCTTATCTCACCCCAGCCCTGCATGCTCAGACAGTTTCTCCATATTCCTTCTGGGTGCCCCGACCCTGATTCCACCTCTTGTGTACTGAGCCTCCTCTACGTCGGAGCTTTGTCACGAGCTCTGTGTTCATCCATGTACAACAGGATGGATTGTTCTTGAACTTGGAGGAGGTGATCCTTGAAAGTCAGCCAGCTTTCCCAGACCCCTCTTTTCTCCAAGACCACAACCCACAGGATTCCTCCCAGCTGAGGCATAACAAAGTGTCAAGTACCATTTAGAAGTACCTCTTACTTTTTTATAACTTGAAAACACACCTTTTTTTTTTTTACTCCCCAGATATCACTAAGTTTCTTTAGTACTCGAGCCACTCTTTGATAACCCCTCCTCCTCAAAATTTCTACTGCTGCTTTATGCTGATGCCATCAATTCTTTGAGGTACCTCAAAAAGCAAGACCTCACTTTTGCTTATGCTTCATGTCACCAAGACCAGGGATCAAGATCAGGATTGAAAGCCGCATCTATTATTTTAAACACTCTGCCTTTATTAGAGATTCTTTGTATCTTGGGAGTCCCATGCATAGGATTACTCAAACCAATTCCCTAGCTAACGGGAAATGTACATAAAGTGAAATGAAGTGTTATTAAAATAAGCTGCCTGCATCTTATTTTGGTTTGATATCTAGGTTTGATATATTTAAATTACTAAATTGATCAGGAAGTATACACTCTTTAATTTGTTTACAAAACAAACCATTTTAAAATCGAATGTTTATTCCGACCACCTCACGATAAGCTTAACCACTTCCACTCAATGTGATACACCACTGCCTCTCCATCTATCCTGCCTACGAAGCTACAATCTTCGGAGTTCACTATCTCAGTGTAAAGTTACATTAATATTTCTCTAGAATGACATATTTATTAGTAAGACTTGCCTAATCAGGTGCCAGTGTGTCTCTTCAATTACTCCTAGCACCTCCTATTTGTGAGGGAAAGAAAATGCCTTTTCAACTCAAGAAAACAGGAGGGAAAATGATGCAAATGAAGGCAGTTATTTTTTAGACAGGGTAGCAGGTCCACTAGCTGGGCTACAACACTTAGAACTGAAGAGAACATTCAAAAGTGGACCTACAGAAACCCATTTTGTTACACAAGTGAAGGCTGCAAGCTGTAACTGAATTCATTAGGATCATTTGGTCTTAACCCACTGAATGTCTCTCTGCATCCTCTCTGCCCCCTTTCAGCAGAAATTTACCATATTCACTCCCACAAAGGTTACTGCTTTATTTCTCAAAAATAGAAACACCTACAAATACACTCCAGCTTACAATGGAAGACAACCTCGCAAACTTTAAGCCATTAAAAAAAAAAAAATCTAAAACATCCCAACAAAATATATCCCTAATCTTAATTTTAAATCTGACTTTGTGGTGGAAATAACCTTCTGGTATTTTTCTACACCTCAAGCACTTAAAAAATGATATACACACTCACTTGATCAGGGTATTTTTCTCTCTCACCCACAAGTAGTATGTTAACAGAGTGAAGTTGTCATGTGAAATTAAAAAGTTCCACTGCATTAGTCTTCTTGCCATTGGCCAAGAACACATGGCACAGGAATACAGTAAGCGATAGGCCCACTCAAAATAATTTGAAATGTACAAAGCACAACATTTTGCCAACTCTACTCTTTTGCGTGTATGTGGTTACATACTACATATGTTTATTAATACACTCTGAAAAAATCTACAACATCCTGAACTACTTTATATTACAACACAAGAATACATCTTTTTTCCCCCACACCCACAAAACCAGGGTCCACTGCAGTTCAGGCTCAGTCTGGATGAGGCCTCACACACACTTTTAAGTCTTCCATTACCAGTAGTGTAAGTTTAAATTCAAAACTACTCCTTTCAGGAATATGAATGAAGATTAGGTGTGTGTTCCCACTTATATCCTCTAATTGCCATACTCTAAAGCAGAGGACACAGAGTGTAGAACTTAGCCAGAAATTCACAACTTACACAAAAATCCTAGTCCTGCTTAATAGAGCAGGACACCTGTTTGAGGAAGAAGATGCTCAACGGAAAAGTCCACAACCACCTGGGAGTTTTGAGGGCCAAAACAGAAGCTGGAGCCCATCTACCCATGTGATCTGTGATAAAGTAATTGAGCACACAGTCATTGACAGACTTGACTCAAAAGTAACAGAAGCATTATTCACCTCACAGAAATGAGGAACTGCTGCACAGATTAAATAAAGCACCTGCAGTTACAGAATAGTTTGTGGAAAATGACATTATTTGAATCCTTCAGCACTCTCTGATTCCAGATACATCCACATCCCTATCATGCTTCAGCTTTGCAGCTTGGAATTTGAAATCCAAATTCAAGGGACTGGAGAGAGAAGCCAGTATCTCACTGGTAAGAGACACTTCTGTCAATCTGTGTAATGCCAAGAAGCACTCGGCCCAGAGAAACGACAACTACGTAAGACAGTTACCTCAGTTTCCCTGCAAAACAGAGGCTGGCAAGCAACCTCATGGTCAAAAAGAAGTCTGAAACAGTACAGCCACATAGGGACTACACTGTCGAATAAACTGCAGTCTGGCTGAGTTTCTGTGACAGAGGAAGGTCTTTGGTTAGAGGTGTCCGAAAAATCTCGAGCACTGTGCTCAATTCCAGGACCTCCCGTAAGTACGGTATTCTCACTTTTGCTTGTGCAACATAGCACATATTTTACAGGAAAGCTTTTAAGAAAACATAGCAGAGAATGTGTAAGTGCTCTACAAGAGAAGTGTTAGCAGCTACATTGAAGGGTAAGATTGCTAGATTTCCTAAAATTGTGGGGAAAAAAAAGATGACAGGTCCAAAAGGAGACATGGTTAAGGTTGAATGCAGTATAACCTAGATTTCAGTTTCACAGTTCATACCTTGTATACTACACACCTGGAGACATAGTAGCTGACAATTAGGAGAACAAAAAGTAAGAAAAAGCAACTAAGACAAAGTTACAATACTCTTATCTACAAGGTAAGCGTACTTCTAGTACACCAACAGCTATCTTCAATATAGTAACCAAAAAAACCAAACAGATTTTTAAATGTACTTCTACCTAAAGGACATTTTCCTTTTCATCATGCATTTATTTACAGAACATGTAGAGCAAAGACAGCCAAGGTTAACAGTTTTATGCCAAGATATCACTCCACTCTCCTCATGTTGACCTTGCTCAAGGTTATTCTCCCACACCTGCAATAACAGGTCAGGTCTTTTCATTACCACATACCTAGGTATTACAAATAATTCAAACACCCAGCTTTACACAGGACTTTAAACTATTTGTTCTCTAACAATAACCATCTCCTCCATCGCAGGGCAAGGGCCTTGCGATGAAGCCAGCTGCCGTACACACCAGGATGGCAGTAGCAATACAACTGCATGGCTGGAGAAAAAAAAAGAAAAAAAGAAAAAAAAGGTAGCAGAATCCCATTTACGGCTTCACCTTCAGAAATTCAATACCAGCTACTTACTTGCTGAAGGGGCAAGTCTTGTAAAAACAAGATTTTTATACAGGTGCACTGGAATATTCTACAGATGTTAATTCAGGCCATAACAATCTCATCCAAGGGCACCACACAAACATACTAACGACACTGTGAATGTTCAAGTAATAAATGGAAAAGCTTTTATATTTGTAGCAACCAGCAAGATCTCTAGGAGAAGATAAGATTATCGGTTATCTTCTGCAATTCAAAAAGTGCGATGGTATCTGTTAAGCCTAGAAGCTAAATCAATACAACCTGTGTGAAATGCCTCTGAATCAATGGCACATTATTGTTCTTGCTATTAGATGAGACTTTTCCGTATGCAAAATTTTCTCTGTATGTATAAGTCCATGCTCAAGCTGAAGCTTGCAAAAGCAAGACAGTGCACTCCTGAAATATAAATGGAATTCAAAATTGTTTAGCAAACAGTAGAACACATTTTAGAGGATGGCCAAAGAAAAATGAGCTTGCTGCACAAAGTTTTAAAATGAATGCTTCCTGTGAAAAAGACCACTTTCACAAAATACCTCTAGACATAATGATATCTTGTACAGATGGCAATCTGAGGCAGTTCAAGTATTACAATTTGTAAAAATCAGACATTCATAAAGCTGATTTTGGGGAAGAAGCCTATGCCAGGAGACCCCTTCAAAATTCCATTATTTTTTTTTTCCCCCCATGGCCAAGCTTTCCTTGAATTTTTATTTCCCTATACCTACCACTGTTCACAACACAGCAGAGATGAACAGAAGATACATAAAGTGGCATGAAGAACATACAAGGAATTCAGGACTTCCGCCAAGCTGCTCACTTTAACAGGTCTTTCCCACCCAAAGGTTACTTCTCTCCTGACCAGCGTCTTTCCACCCATTCAAAGGAGAGACAAACTGCTGGCTGGAAGCAGTCACCAGCATCATGACTCCCTTTGAAACAAGGTCTTTTGCTTAAAATCAAAACTCCGTTCCAGTCAGCCAACTGTATTTTACCTGACAGTCTCGCTTCTTTTCCCACAGAGGCTCTCTAAGCACAAAGATTAGAGAACTAGTGATCACTAAGTAAGACAAGTTATTGCTATAGAAATCTCAAGACCGGAACAAGGGCATTTATAAAATTGCAGAATTATTATTACTGAAGAAGCCAATACCGAAGTCTGTTGTGCAGACCACCAAGACATATCCAACATACTACTAAATTACAAGTAAGACTAGTTCAGAGAACTGATCTACTACAGAAGAAGAAACAAGGGTATATTCTATGTTCAATACTTTTAAAACTCAGTTTACCCATACTTCCCCAATTAACACAAGTAAGAACCACGGAGGCTCGCACTCTGCCGGAACATTTGCTTTTCAAATAGCAGTCTTTGCCATTATGGGAATCCCTCCAAATATAAAAAGTGAAAAGTCTTTAATGCCTCTGCTGAACAGCCTAACACACCATGGCCTTACACCGTATTCAGGTACTTGTGCCGAGTGTAAAGCTGTGAGCGTAACTGGCATTGCCACTACACAGATGAGTCCCGGCGGTCCCAACTTGGCAGAACGCCGCCAGTAGATTGTTCTGAGGACTTGATTTATAAGCGTCTGGATGCAAAAGAAACTAAAGAACATTTCATACTCCTGTTGCTTTGGAACGGGAGAATATAGCTTCCAAACAGCACAGAAGTAGACTATCATCTTTTCACTTTGCTTACGTCATGGAATCACGCACAAAGATTATTTGTCCATACTGCCAGCAAGTAGCAAAAAAAAATTGGACCTCACTTTTCAACCCCATCAGGCAACAGAAGAAAGCATTCAGTTTATTTAAATAAGGACCTACACTGAGAGGAAAAGCTGTATTTGCTTGGAACTTTCCAAAAGTAGCTTCAAATACAGAGCTAGAGGACAGCACCCATGCACTCCTACAAATGACAGGAGTCTCTCAAGACCTTTTGATTAACCTCAACAAAAAAAAAAAAAAAAAAACAGGAAGGAAGAAAAGATATGAGAAAAACCACTGCAGTTCCTTTCAGATTTCAAAACATACATAATTTAAAAATACCTTAGTAGAATGAGGTGATTAAATATTTAAGTATTAGAACAGTTAAAAGTCAGATTTTACTCAACGTATGGCTCTAAAGTGTATTCTCTCAGCAAGACTTCCATCATTTGAACAAACACTATGTCACCATGGTTAAAATGACACAGGGACATTTATATCCATATGGAAAAAAAATATGCGTTAATGGTTTGTGCAAAATACATTTTTACACCTGACCCATGTACCCCTATGGTGCTCCGTATCTCTGATATCCATAAAATACATATGTTACAAGCAAAGCAAATCAACTCCAGTGTTTTAAATAGTGACTAAGACCTAAATGCAAAATTCAGCTTATCTTTACAGCAGAGTGGGTCCATTCATGAAATACTCAGCCTCCACTATTTAAGCTACATACATCCAACATGCTTATGTCGTTGGCAGCAATTACACCCGACAAACGCTGCTCTTCTGGTGCTGTCTACAGTACGAGAAACTCATTTACTATGCACTACGCCGAGTGCAGTGACTTGTGTCTGCGCAAAAACATTCGCCAAGAAGCGTTGTCTGAGGGAGGATTTTTCATAAGCCCAACACATCCACGTGCTGCCACAGCTGCAGTGGAACCCGGAGCACTGAAAAGGAACTCGCAGCAAGAAAAAACGAAGTGTTAAGCGAAGTTTTCTAGACACGTTCAAGACCACAGCTCATTAAGTGACGTACTGATGAAAAAAACGTCTCCTCGCACCTGAAACAGACCGCGAAGAGCGGCAGCTCACTCCACGTCTCAGCAGCAAAGAGGGAAATAACCCCTGCGACGCAAAGAAGGCGTCGGTATGACGGGGAGGCGAACAGCGCGGTCTTTCTCGATGAGGACCAAAAGACCAACGGCCTCTCCCCGCCCCCCCCC
>JMFS01067358.1:0-10301 GCA_000699545.1 Podiceps cristatus | reverse complement strand
AGTCTGCCGGAAGGTCTCGGAGGTCGTACATACGTACCTACCCGCGTACATACGGACTGTATGCCGTTTATATATTTTCATATATTTTACTGTGGTTTAATGCGTTTTAATGTTTTACATGGTATTACGTCTATTTATCTCTCTGTTTCAGCTATTTTCATTATATATATGAGAAGCTTAGTGCTTAGGTGTCGCATATGTTTAAGTTGTCTCTCTCTGTGGACTGCACACGGGTGGGATGAAATGCGTCGCGTTCATCCCTTCCAAACGCGCAGGGAACGGAGCAAAGGAAATGCCAGGCAGTTCCCTGTTATCTGCCGCCTTATCTCTTTCTGCCGACCTGGGAGGTGTGGTGGGAATTTCAACCTTTCGCGGAGGGGCTCTTCACCCAGGGCAAGTGTGCCCCTATGGCTAAAGCACGTAGAGCCTGGGCTGCGTTGAACTGTGCAAGGCACGCTGACATTGAACTTTTGGAATGTCTTGAACTGATTTTGGCCAAACTGACTTTTTAAAATAAAATCAGTTCTTTCTTATGTAAGAAAGACCAGAGAAAGACCTGATTCTGCTTTGGGAGGTGCTGACAGGAGAGTGCAGAGCGGGGAGAATGGAACACGGGCACAAGAGAGGCGACAACGTGACTGAATGTGAGTGTCCTCATTTGGACTCTCCCTTTAAAAAACCCCCAAAAAACAAACCCCAAAAAACAACCAACTGAAAAACAGATGCTGCTAATTCATTTTCTAAGAACACTCTGGATAGAGAGCCTCAGGAAAGAAGCAGGCTACTACTATATTTAATGTCCTGTTCTGCCAGTAGTGGAAAGGCAGCTGCAGCAATTTTGCCCAGTAGAAAGAAATGAAATACAAGTGTGAGAGCGCGATTTTGAACAGCAGCAGTCCGTCTCTGCCCAGTTCCCTGAGCGCGGCGGAGGGCAGCCACGGCAAGGAGCTTCTGTAGCGTTAGCGCTCCCTTACCGGGCTGTGGCCCTAGGTGTAAGAATAAAGGATACTGCTAACGGTATGTTTTACTAGTATTGAATGAAAAGATCTGATTGCAAGGTGCCAAAGGATTAAACCAACCAAACCAGGTGAGCTCAATGCTCCAGACAAGCCTTCTGATAACCATCAGGGACAGATAGAGCAAGAAGGGAACTCCTGCCTCCCTCTCTTTCCATTCCTGATATCACATGGATGAACGTGTCTTGGAGAGGGATTGCCTTCCGCTGCCAGGCGGCTCATAGGCTGTTCACTGCAGACAGCTGAACATTTACCTAACCCAAGGGAAAGCAGTGACTATTCCTAAAATTGCCAAGGCTTGGTAGAGGACTGCATTTCCTTAATAATATCTTCTCAGCAGGCGTTCGATAAGTTAGTCTTGTTTGTAGCTCTGTAATTTTTTAATTTTGTAACCTTATTTTTTGAGTTGTCCTTTTCTCCTTCTGTCATCAAAGTGTCTGTTCCTTAGCAATTTCCAGAGAACGTTTTTTGTGCTGATCAGTGTTATACGGGGATCAGTCTTGCTGATAGGTGTAGTTATATCTTCAGAGTGAAATAAAAGCAGTTTTCAATTGTTCCTCATCTAAAAGCCTTCAGTTATTATTGTCTCCTTTTGCATTTTGGGGTTTTGTTTACCCTTTTATATGCTTGTCTGTGTGACTTCTCAGTATACTTATATGCTCCGGTGGAGGTTGCTCATTAATGCCTTAGAAACTCAGTTCGATAATCTAGGACAACGTGTAGCATGACCTCGAATTTACATAGTAGCTTTAAAATACTTCTGCTATTACTCTAGACAGTTTCTTACAGAAAACCATTTTTTAAACTGGTACTGCGTGTAAAAAATACTTTGCGCTGATGTATCTGTAAGAACAGCTAAAGTTTGAGGAGGGCTTAAAGGGGGTTAATTAATTCTCACTGTACTACACTGAGCTACACTGCTTCATCAGTAGCCACGTTGTTCAAAAAGTAGTAAGCTCTGACAAACAGCACTTGCTCATGAGTTAGCTACGGGTCAGGAGATTTGCCTGTTGGTGCTTTATATGTAGTATTACCGAGACTAAGGTATAATTTATAGACACAGATTAATTTATTTCCTGCATAGCGTCTTTGTAATACTGCAGTTTTCTGTTCTTGTATCCTTTTATTGCTATTCTTCATTTCACTGTACAGGTTAATTCTTTTTTTCTTTTTTGTCATTTATACTGTAAACCAGATGGCTGCATCTTGATGTACAAAACCTTCCTAAGGTGGGACTTCAGAAATTCTGCATTTATCCAACTTTTTATTCTATCTATCTGGGCAATGGACATTACTACTGTACGTTTCTAGGGGAGCAGAGGGGCCAGTTCTGAATACAACTGAAAATGTGTTGTTCTTCTGTAAAAGTGTTAGTTTGTGTACAGAAGAAAGTGCCAATTGCTGGTAGACCATTCAAGTGGGATCATGACAACGACTAAACAAATAACTTCCAAATGTCTTGAAAGAGGTGGGAAGCTGATGTCCAGTTCCCCTGACATATTTTTAGCTAAATCCCTCAAAGCTTGGAATGAGGGATCTTGAGTTCCTACAGATCTTGTAAAAAGTGGAGACGAGTTCTTTGTGGTCCATCAAGATGTGAACACTTCAGCCGTTCTAGAGCTCATTTCTTTTCAGGATCTTTATGTTGATCATTCACTGACATTACAAGATCTGTAAATGCTTCTGTGCCTCTCCTCTACATGTTCTGAAGTTTTCATGGTACAAAGCATTATCAATATCATCTTCAACAGTCTCCATCAAGAATCCCAGGCTTCAAAAACTGGAGGGTTTTTTTTTGCTTATGCATTTTCAAATAAATGGTCACCACTGGCTCCGCTAAGAGCTCGAATGTGTCAGTATCAAACCAAGCTGCCCTGTACTGTATTTAAAGTGAACAGGTTGAACAGGTCATTAATATCCTCTGTTCATGTTTCTCATAAGCAAACATTGCTTTGAGAAGCTGCACGTCACCAAAGAGTGCTGGTGCACTTGACTAGCAGCCCTTTACTTTTGTGGCTTTGCAAGTCCTTTGGTTCACTGTTGGTTGTTTGCCAGGGAACTGCAGAGCTGTTTGGGGATTTTTTGGTGAAAAACTCTTGGGATTGCTCATTTTTCTTCCCTAAAGGCAGACTTACATCATTTTTTAAACAAGACTAGGATGTGTAGTAATAAACCTATTTTTTTTTTCTTGAGTGTATCATATGCAAATATCCTGAATTTCCATGCCTTAAGCTAAATCAGAGGTTTAGAGGAAAAATTCTTAGCTTTAAATTTTGTCTTAAATTTATTTGAGCTTTATCTGCTAATCTTGAGAAGAGAAATCATGCCATGGTCTCCTCTAGTCAACTTCCAGGCTGACAGGTCTGCAGTCCTAGGTGAAAGAGATGCTGGAGATAACTGGTTTTGGGGAATGTCCAAGTGCCACAGGTCACTTTAAATAGACAAGTCTCCTTCAAATAAAAAAAGTTAAAAGCAGGCATTTTAACTCTGGAATGGAAATAGCGCAACACTTGCCAGTGAACCTAGGTTTGCACTAGGAGCTCTTTGCTGCCGTGGCTGCACTGATTAATGGCATCAGGAAGCGATTCCACAAACCTTTCTCGTGGAAGGAAGGCAGCTCTTGCTTTGTCTCTGTCATGGCGCAGTGTGCCTGGCGTGGTGGTTGGTGCCTCTTCACAGGGCTGCGTGAGGCACCAGAGCAGAGAACTGGCTGAGTTGGAAATACTCCGGTGGCCTTTTGTCCTTCGCAAGCACGATACCTGCACGCTAACCGTTATCTGGCTTGTTTGTGATCCTCGCCTATTATGGCAACACGCTGTTTTGACAAGGATCCCATTTTATGAGTTTTGTGGTTTAAATTGTTGTTGGGCTGTGCTTCTACAGAAAATCTCTGTCCCCTTTTAAAAATAAATGGACTGTAAATTCCACTTGTGGTTAAGGAACTTCTTGGTTCCCTTTGAGCTCCCTTCTAAGCATGAAAGATGAAAATTTGAAGAAGGTGTATGACAAAGAAGAAGAGTGAGGTTTTTCAGTCACCAGGGAAGATGATGAAGCTGAAAAGAGAACACAGTGAGGAGCCTGAGTGTATGGGAGGGACTGAATGCTATAAGTATTTGTTACCTTTATTGTTTGCTATTTTTAACATAGTACATTAGGCATAGATTGTGTTTTGCAAAGTATTCAAAAGGTAAGTTCTCTCTCTGAGAAGCTTGCTCAATGCCAAAGGAAACCGAAGGGGTGTCAATGTTTACCCGTAAAGTAATCACACATGTGAATGCATACCAGGTCTAGTTCAGTTCAGTAACCACAGGATCTATTTCACTCTTACATAAAAGCTCAGTGTGTTGCTCAATGAGACACCTGTAGATATAAATGTGTTTACCCTCATTCATGCTTAATTTCTTGGTGCCCATAATCTCTTTATCAGACTATTGTCTCACTCAGTTTGACATTTAGCTGTGCATCCTTGTTCTGCTTTTCCTGATGATTCTCTTTCTGCATGTTGTCAATTACCTACACATAACTCAAGTCACTTAATGATCTCTTTGTATTTTTTCCTGGATAGCAGCAGTTTCTTTTTTTACTGAGAACAGAAGTTGGGTGGTATCAGCGTTTATTTTTGCCACTGTATGCAAAATGACGCAAGAGAAAGTACTTCTCATGGTTCTGAGAGCTTTATTTCTACATCAGAGCTTAGAATAGGGAAATATAGCTGAATGTGGGCAGATGTAATTTATATCTCGAGTATGAGACATGTAGACTGTCCAGCTGGAGGACTGTCTTTTGCGTATGCTATAAAGTGGTAGTACTGCTTAACAGGGCCACTGATAAAAGTATTGTAACTACATTGCTAGAATCAGATGCAGGGCTTCAGTGTGTTTCTTTTGAGAGATAACATTTCGTCAGCAGTTTATATGTGTTGGAAATCTTTCTTAGGAGATGGGTAGCTAGAAAACCAAAATGCACTATGCACTTGCTGTAACTGTTGTGCTGTTTCATGAAGGTTTTTACCTCAAGGCTCCTGTAGTGACACAGTGGAGCTGCTGTGGTGTTTGGCACTATGGTCTTACGTTTGGCCTTTCAGTCTTGTTGAGAAAATTGAATATCACTTCTCAGAAATTGCTTTACACATTGGGTGTTTTTGGTCTTTGTTCCTTTCTGGGTAGGTTCTAGCTTTATTGTTCTAAACTGGATTTGTGAAAGGGAACCTACTTACTAACGTGAGAGCCCTTTCTAGTTGCACATCAGCATGCTATAATAGGATTAATAAGTTGTGCTGGATCTGTAGTCTTCACGCTTCCCACACTGCTGTCATTGAAGCAAAAGTATCCTAAGGGGCCAGGCTGGCTATAAGGACTTTGGTTCCATCACCAGAGGATCCAAGTAATCTAGGTCCAACTAGATTTTGTCTTCAGATGGCCAATTAGATGCTCTGATGCTTTTTGTTTAGATTGCTCAACCAGGATGTTGGAGAAGTTGAATCATATCCCTTCCGTATCTAAAGGGATTATGAACCCAGATTTGCTACTTTCCTGTAAGTCCCCCAACTCCTAAGATTTATCTTGGCCGAGAGATTTTCTAGTCCCTCCTCTTAAAGTGAACCAATTTTTGTCAGAAGGAGAAAGTCAGGAGTCTGTGTGACACCTTGGTGGGCTGACTGGGATTCCAGGTGACGTTTGCTCAAATACATAGTTCAAGAAATTCAGCCCTTGGGCAGAAATAGAAAGTGATTTCCAGGGAGTGCTCTGACCTCAGAGCTGTTGGGTAAGCCTGGGCAGGGGTGAGGGCCTCTCTTCCTTTGTGGGCTGCCTTTTGGGAGGAAGAGTTGGTCTGTATGGTGAAACCCAGGAAGGTTGGATCCTTCTCGGCAAAGGATCCTGGCTGCCCAGGAGAGATGTCTGCTTTTTGAGGGGGAAAAGTTCCTCTCCCAAGAGTTTCTTACAGGCCAGCGCAAGAGCTCCTCAAGCAAGAAACCAGCTCTTGCTTACCCTTTCCTTGGTGGGGCTCTGCCCGTGCCTGGCAGGGGAACACCACGGCTCTGCCTGCCCCAGTCAGGCGCTGCTCACTGTAAAGTCCCCTGTTATCGCTCATCCCAAACGCAGAATGTACTCCGTTTCCCCCTCTGATGTTAAAAATACATGTGAAACCAGAAATTAAAAGTAAAAACCAGAAGCAGTCTTGTTGAACTGCTCTGATCTGAAAAACCCCTGGCTCATCCCTCCATCTGAAACTACATGCAACAATGGCAATTCTGATGCGGAGAGGGAACGCGGTGGGTATCTCCCTTTGTACTTTGGCTCCGCAGCATCGTCACTCCCTGCTGCTCTTACCTTGATCTTCTTCATTGCTACCTAGAAATGCTCAAACCTTGGGATTTTCTGGTCTACTTTTTTCTGATGCTGCTTGTCTGGAGTTGTCAGGATGAGGTGCTTAGCCTTTCAAAATATGTCTAGGTGAATGCAGCAAAGTGTATTCTCTTTATTCCCTGTAAATACAGTAACCATTGGCAAACATGAACAGAGAGCAAAGACTGTTCAGAATTACAGGCATTTTTAAGAAAGGATAGATTAAACTTCTATGTTTCATTTCACAGGATTTTCATTATGTGTTTATAATAGTCTACACAAAATTTCTGATATGGAGTTGCATATTTTATACATTTTGTAAAATTGCTATTTTCTGAAATTTTCTTCTTTTTTTTTTTTTTTAAGGAATTTTTTAAAGTCATACAAAAGACATTCCTTGCAGACTGCTATGCAGTTATCAGCTACATGTTATGTCTCCTATTTAGACTGAGTGCCACATGCCCATTTAGTGAAATCTATTGCTTTCTGCCTGACATTTGACATGTGGTTCCACAACTGTTACGAGCTGATATCAATGTGGGAAGGATGCTACCAAAAAGAGTGTCACTGCTAGTCCATAATCTGACTTCTGACATGAGTCACTTTTTCTCACCACCATGTGTGTCAGCACTGGCGTTTGAGCAGCTGTGTCAGACTGGGGAGAGGATCTAGTTGGAAACTAAGCCATCAAAGGAATTTAATAAAAAATAGTTTTCATTGGGATCTGTTCTGTGATCTGAGTCACTGAGTGTCTGCTCGAATGCTGTGTCAGTATGATGGAGCCAGCTGCAATGCCTGACTCCAAGGACTGTGCCAATAACAAATAATAAAACCCACTGTGGCTTTGTGTTGAACGTGAAAATGTTTTACCTCATCTCAAAATAACATTCACCTCTCACATCTCCAAAGCAGCACACACTCTTGAAACCAGCTAAAAAAAAAAAAAAAAAAAAAGAGAGAAAGTTTTAAGACATTGACCTGTTCATCACTTTTGAAGTAACAGACAAAGCAAGTAGATAAATTCAATTTGAATTCACAAGGACTTTTCCCACCTGCTTTCATCTCCAGGTTATGTTTTGGATATATTTGCTATTCCCTGAATGGTCTTTTTGGCCAGCCCTACCCTCTTGCGCACAGAAAGCCATTGCACATGTTTTATACTGTAACTGCACTGATTTTGACAGGGCTCCTCTTGCCCTGTCAAAAGAGGAGCAAAGAGACAAGAGAGCAAAGAGAGGCACGCTGAAGAGTTTTGCAGCCACAGACAACTGTCAACACTGCTTTGTCATCTGAATAGGCAGATTTTTCTACTAAGCAATATTATGGGGTTGCAAGACCCTTTAGACTGCAAATTCAATAAGCTCATAACCTCTGGAAAGCAGAGCTTTTGAAAGGAGCATTGGCATGTGAAGAGATGGTGTAGCCAGAGCTTCCACTGCTCTTGGGTCTACCGAGAACCTCTGCAGAATCAAAAGCCTGCAAACAGTCAGCAAAACAAAGCTGATGTTTTCTGGCTTCTGACAATAAGAAATGTGTGGGAGGCTCCTTTAACATCTCTAGAATTCCCTTGCTTTTTGTTTCATGCTTCATAGCTTCCTTGTGTCCGTATTGAGCAAATTTTTGTGTATTGTTTCAGAGAACTGGTCACAGGGGTAATGAAAACAACTGCTTCTCAAAAGGGAAAGATCAGCGTCACACAGAGGAAAAACTTTTAAAACTTTCTCGATGATATGGTAAAATTACTGTAAAAGAGTGAGCTCAATGGCAACATTTATATTGAATTAATTATGAACTTGGCACTGTCTTATATGTAATTAAACGGATCAAGTGGGAAACGTCTTCTACCATCCCTCCTACTTTCTGTACAATTTGTTCACTCTCTCCTGAGCCTCAGCTCCTTCTCATCAAGTGTTGAGAAAACCTTTTGAAAAGTAGTACCATTAGAACAAAGGCTAGCACAGTAAGAAATAGATCGAATTTTTTTGGCTACCACAAGGGAGAAAATGTGTCAGATCATATTCGAGTAGAAGAAACTACGAGTCCCAAACATTAGATGCATCTGCTTGAAATCCTTTGCTTGCCATTGATGAGGGACACTTCTTTGCCGGGGGACAAAGTCACTTTGCCTGTTCTGCCACTTCTTCCTTTGAGTTAGCCCCTTGAACACTGAGAACCTTGACATAGCCTGGAGTAACAAGAAGAGTATAATGATTAAATATCACAAAGTATGCGATGGGAGCATGAGGCTTCATAATTCCAAAATGAAGTCACAGGTTTTCTTGAGTGACAAGCTTTTTGTTTTGAAATAAATTTTCTGTGACTACTTGCCAGAAGTGATACCTTTTTTCAAAGGTTTTCAAATAGATTTTTTTTTTTAAATTAAAAAAAATTAATTGGTTCAATAAGGGCCTTTTCCTGAATAGCTCCTGCTAACATCTGTAGGAGTCTGTAATTTCACAGTGCAATATCTCTTGATACTCCCGAAGTTTGCTATTAACTCCCTACTGATACATATACTTTTTGTATCCTCAACGCCTGCCATATACTTAGGTTCTCTTTGTCAAAATGCCTTTTCCCCAAATCACCTTTAGCCTAGGATGTTCCTTTGTGAGCATGTGGTAGGAAGAAAAAAGACAGGTGTAAAGCAACCTTATGTTACATTATGGCAAGCCACGGCTATCGTGCAGCCTTGCAAAAGAAATATCAGTGACAGTTTTGCATCACCTTCATCTTCTTCCCTTCAGTGATCTGGAATGGTTTTAGTATATCAGAAGTAATTTACATGAAATAGCAAATATTTCTTTTTAGCTGAGAATGCTCTAAAAAGTGAGAAGTGCCTCCTAATGTCTCCAAATGGCAGGAGGGCTGCAATAACTGCTCAGCTTCCTTGTCTTGATCAGAAAGTGAATTAGAAATGCTAGTCTATGACGTTTTTCTGCTAAAACTGTGCACGTTTGAAGAGGTGGCTATTTAGAAACTTCCCATACATTAGGCGATGCGTAACTGATCATTATAGGGGACCATCGGCTCATGATGTCCCTTGCTCTGGAGCTTGGTGGCAGTGCTGCGTGGATGACATTACACCCCAAACGTAAATGCCGCGGGGCCAGGGGCTGCCGGCATCGGTCCTGCGGCCTGTGTAATGCCGCAAGGTCTGGTCCTCAGCCAGCGCTGCCACAAAGCAGATAATTAAGAAGTCACAGTGACAAACTTTCTGAACCACAGCTCCTGTCATCTTGCGTCTCAGCCTCAGTGACACAGCTATCCTCTTCTTGAATGTGGAAAAGGAGCATAATTTCTTCAGCTATACCATGTACTTATATATAGACAGTATTTATACTACTGACTATAGCATAGTCAGCTGTACTCTATGTCGGCTACACTGACAGTGACAAGGAGCGGGGTGGGGGTGTGGGGGGGAGCTGGTTAGCCATCTGGGGGTATTCCCACCCCTTGCATTCAAGCTCCCTCCAGCCGATTCACAGCAAAGGGGCCAAAAACTCAACAGGGTGTTTTACAGACCCAGAGCAAGGAGGAATCGGCTCCTCTCTGTGGAACAGACAGCAATTATGGTCACTGTTCTCCACGAAACTCTGGCAGAGGAATGGTCTCTAATATAAATTTTAGCCTTGGCTCTGAAAGGAGTCACATGGTGGCCTCAGGCATTTCATGTGGCCAGGAATTGTTCTTGAATGTTCACCAAAGTGTCACGTTGTGAATGCTAACTTGCGATACATAAGTGTCTCTGTTCGCATTTCCGTTTCTCCAGCTCCTTTCACAGTGGAAGATCTGCAAACAGGTGCATAGCCCCGTGTCTCTGAGTAACCCCGTTGACACTGATGGTCACCCTGGGCCCACACAGCAGTGGAGCAGATGAGGATGTCCACAGGACCAGGGCTCTGTCATGGACCAGGGCTCTGCTACGACAAATACGACTTTA
>KL271617.1:2280-29010 GCA_000699545.1 Podiceps cristatus | reverse complement strand
GAATCACAATCAGTCTTTTACAAACAGTTGCTTAAAAGGAAAGGAGCAGGGCAACTGGAGAGCAGGAGGACTAGGAACTGGGGGGAAGTACCTGCGGCCCATGGTGATGGAAAGGGCCGATGGTTGCTCTAGAAGCAGGCTCCAGAAGCAAGGGCAATGTTCATATCATTCCCCTGGTACCATGCATAGGAGTTTGGAGCCCACCATGGTCAGGAGTCCCTCAGAGAGGGCAACACCACTGATCTTGGCACTGAGTAATGCCACTACCTCAGAAGCGAGGCAGTGGGATTACTCCTTCAGTAGGACTCCTGGTCATCGCGGCAGCCACCGACATAGCTGCTTGTGAGGAACAGAAGGGCAGCAACTGGCTGCTTAAGGCAGCAGTCACTGTGTAGCTGTTCAAACCCCTCTTGGTTTTTGCTTCATCTTTTCTGCAGGACTTCCTTTGTCCATGGGACGGGATTGCTAATTCCTCCAACGCCAGGAGAGGCCAGTGAGGAGAGGGGGATGCTCCACCTGAACAGCCTGCAGAAAGGGACCAACAGGAGCTCCCACTCACTCATCTTCCACTCCCACTTGGCCAGGCAGTGCCGTGCCCAGGTAAGAGTGGACTGTGAAGCAGCGAAGGAGCCATCACATCAGTCCAGTCTTTGACAGCCAAACCCTCCTTCTGTCTCAGAAAGGCAGCTGTGCAGCTCTCCTGAATGAAAGTTTAAGCACTTGTAGTGGAAAAGCATGGCCTGAAGGTAAGCCAATGCTTAGACAGCTTTATGGCTGCCTTGCTTCCTCCGTCCACCCATTCATATCAACCTCACTGCAGTATTGTCAACATATTGTCTCATGTATATGTAAGATTTACTGCACAGTCTTGTAGAGCCTTGAGCCTGGGTAGAAATCCATGTATATTGTCTTTTTTCTTCCATTCCCATTTGTGAGTGACATGCCCAGTGGGTGGGTGGGGGAATCACATACAGTATGCATGACTGCAGAGGAGGACCTGGGAGTCCTGGTAGGCAACAAACGAACCAGGATCCAGCAAGGTGCCCTTGTTGCCAAGGCAGCCAGCAGCACCCTGGGGTGCATGAAGAGCATGGCCAGCAGGTCGAGGGATGTTACCCTCCCCCTCTACTCTGCCCTGGTGAGGCCCCATCTAGAGTGCTGTGTGCAGTTCTGGGCTCCCCAGTTCAAGAGAGACAGGGAGGTACCGGAGAGAGCCCAGGGGAGGGCTACAAGGGTGATGCAGGGGCTGGAGCATCTCTGCTGTGGGGAAAGGCTGAGGGAGCTGGGGCTGTTCAGCCTGAGGGAGAAGCCTGAGAGTGGACCTTATCAATGCTTATCAATAAGGGGGGGGTGGGGGTCAAGAGGATGGGGCCAGACTCTTTTCCATGGTGCCCAGTGACAGGACAAGGAGCAACAGGCACAGACCGGAACCCAGGAAGTTCCATCTGAACATATGGAAAAACTTCTTTCCCGTGAGGGTGGCAGAGCCTTGGCACAGGCTGCCCAGAGAGGTGTGGGGTCTCCTCCTCTGGGGATATTCAGACCCCACCTGGACGCATTCCTGTGCCACCTGCTCTGGCTGACCCTGCTCTAGCAGGTTGGACTAGATGGTCTCCAGAGGTCCCCTCCAGCCCCTGCCCTTCTGTGATTGTGTCACATTTACTGTTAAGGCCGTAGCTGCTGCCTCTGTCTCCTGTAGCCCTCACTGAATATTTTATTGGGAGGATGGAAGAGAGGGATGATGTTGCTGTAGCTTTCTGATCTTTGTATTTCACAATTGTCCTGTTCTTACAGGGGTGCTCTGGAGTTGGGGAGGGTATCTATATTGGTATCCAACTACTAGACAGTGGCAGCAAGGGAGCAGATCCTTCCACTGAGTCATGGGATTTGAGTGTGGTATTTGGTCTACATGTCCCAGCCCAGTAAATACACCTGTCACCCCCCACCTTCTTCCCTCACCTACTTGTTTCTACAAGCATCTAACATGATTATGTCCATTCACATGTTGGCATAAAAACCCCCTGTATGCCCAGGTCAATACAAAGCTATGCATAGGGATTGAAATAAGCTACAGCAGCCTTTTACTACTACTTATAGGGCCAGGCCTGAGGAGACTTGAGCAGCAGGCTCTACTTGCTAGTGAACCAAGGGTGACCATGACGACTGCAGGAACTTGGTAGATCCTCAAGGACAGATAATGCAGAAGATCTACAGGAACCTGCTGAGAGGAGGACCCTTCCACTTCCTGCCCAGCTAGTGACTAGTCTGCTTTCCAGGCACCTGACAGGTAAGAGCAAATAACCCAATACTAATATCTCTGGGACAAATGCCAATGTGCCTGTGAGACAGAAGGTCAAAAGTTGTTTATGTGATTAACAGAAATGCAAATTTAGGGCACTTCATGTTCAAATAGCAGTTCAATGAGTGCCAGGACTGACCTGAACACTGATGCAGCATTCCTGTAAGGAAAGAGCTTAAGTGCCAGTATTATTTGAAATATAATTGGATTTGCAGCAAATACATTCCAAAAAGCACAGTGAGACAACCAACGTTACCAGTACACTTGGTAACTTGAACAAATCAGAATTAGACAAATAATTCTGAAGTTGTTGTGTGGTTTTGTTTCATTTTTTTTTTTTTTAAAGTTCTATTTATTTCCTACTCACTTTGCATATTCTCTCTTGAAGCACTGTAGCTCTAGTCTAAGTCCACCTTTCTCCTCAACCCTCAAATCCCTCAACTCTTCCGAGATCTGTATGAGAAAGATGAAGGTAACTTCCCCTCAAAGCCCTGCTGGTCTTTGCAGGACAAGAGCCTCAAAAAGGATCAACCATAGAAGGGCCTAAACCCAGCAAAATTGTATTGGTCCTGCGTTAAGAGAAGCTGAATGGTGTACTTGCAACCACATACAAAAGGGGAAGGGAATGAGCATTTTGTACTCAGTGGTTAGTTTGGCTCTTCTTAGAAACACTTTATTCCAAAGATTTTTTTGTTTGTTTGTTTGCCTTTTTGTTTGTTTTTGTTTTGTTTTTTAATCAGAGCAGCTTACTTTCATCTGCAAAGGCAGGGCAAACCCAGTCAAAGCGGCAGCTATGTTCATCACTGCCAGCCTTTGTGGTGATATCAAAAGACAGGATAGGAATTGCTTTAGCCTGGCATGAAACTTCCATGTTGTCCTCATTTAAAGCATTGTCATATTATGGGGTAGTTCATACAGGAGAAGACTGCTGCATAAAACGAGTTTTATTTTTAGTTAAAGACAGTGGCAGATGGTTCCCTCAGCGCAGCCGTCGGGCTGAAGATCTGGTGATGGGAGTTGTTTTGGTGGGGGTTTCTTCCTCTTTTAATTCTGCCAATAGCTCTAAAGAGAGTAAAATGTGTCAATAACATGCACTCCACTGCCTTGAACAGAGAAATCTACAGCAACCAAGGCAGTTCTCTGAAGCCCTACCCAAAGGCATATCCCTGTTAGGCCAAATCTATAGTCTTTCTGTACTTCTCCTCTTTGACCTTCTGAGCATAGCATACAGTGCCTTACCATCCTCAGAGCTATTCTCCTCATCACTGGAGAATGTGATAATAGATTTTTTGGTTCGAGGGCGCTTTTGGGCACGCTTATGGTTTCGGAGGGTGCGAGGCTGGGGTGTGACAAAATCTTCATCCCTGTTGGCTGTGCTCAGGGGCTGGTGGCGTGAACCTGCCAAGAAAAAAGAAAAAAAACACATAACCCCAAACCAAAATAAAATAAAATAAAAAGAGCATTAGCAGCCATTCTGTCTATAAGGGCAAGGAAAAGTCCCTAGGTGTCTCTGCTGGACTGCGGGACCGGGGGAAGGCTGCAGTCTCACAAAAGGAACATACTTCCTGTTGGTTTCTGCTTGGCCGGCTCTGGCATTGGAGTTCTGCTACCTTCCTGGCACGTCTCTGCTGAATCCAGCCCTCGGTTATGGGAGACAGACAGCTTCTGCTCCAGCTCTTCAGCCAGAGCCTGATGGAGATGTAACAGTCGGGGAAAAAAAGGGGAAGAAAGAAAGAGAAAATGAGGGAAAAGTAGTAACATATCCATAGCAGAACTGCCATCAGGTTCTGATAAGCTGTTGAAGGCAAGGAGTAGCCCGCTTAATACGGAGAACTGCAGGGCTTTCCAATCATTGTGGGTAAAGAGTAATCCTTTTCTTGGCCTGGACACTTGCCCCCCATCCTTACTTTAGTCTCAGGTTTGCCACCTCCTCTGCGGAATCGAGCCAGCACAGTTTGGAAACAACTGTAGACAGCTGGGTCTTGGAGCTTGTCTGCAAAGCAGTCAAAGTTGTCCTGCAGCTTGTGAAGGCCCCGTTCTGAGATAGGAAGCAGAGTAAGGCATCGCGACAGATCCCGATATTGACGCTCAGTTCTGGGAAAGACAAACATTGCCATTAGCTCTTAGGAAAAGGGGTGTGTAAGGATGAGCACATCCTACCTAGAAGTACAGCACATGAAGATAAAGCGTTTCCTGCAGGTGCTCCTGTTCCATAGAACATGAGATGCTGGTTAGTTCTGCTATGGGTCAGTTACAGTGCCGTGCCGTACCAACCACTTCACAAACACCACTGTATTCCATCAGACACTGACTTAGTGTCTGTCAGAAAAAGGTGCAAACTAACATCCTTAATGTAACTCACTGTGAATGAATGGGAGGGGAAAAAAAAAAAAAAAAGCTAGGTCAAAGCCCCTAGTATCAATACCTACAAAGCAGAGGGCCAGGAGTCTGTCTGGCATATACCCTCTCAGAATGCATTGTCCAAATGCAGACAGACGGAGAACAAAGCTGCAGCATCCAGGTGCTTCCACATTTAAAGTCTGAACGATACTTTGGCACATTGCTACGTTTAGAGCTCCAGAAATGCTGAAGAGGGCGATGATGACTTCAAAATGTTTTCTGATAAACTCCTGTTTTAGTCTGGAGTGAGAGTCTTGCTCTAGCATTGCTGCCAGTATGCATTGAACTGATCAGCTTTGTGGTACAGAAATACTAGGGCATTTTAGTAAAGGCTAGACATGGCTTACATACGGACGGTTCTTTAGAAATGTGGTGTGAAGAGGTCACTAGTGTTCCTGGGAGGCAATTTTGGAGAGAGGGGCTATCCTCCACTCTGGTTCAGGAAACAAAATCCAAATATTTCTGGGGAATATGCAGCTCCCTGAGGCAGCTGAGCAGGTCACATGCCCAGGGACTGCGTGCAAGTGGCCAAGATAAGCAGACACAGCTTAAACCTCAAGGTCAAAGCCACAACGATGGAGAAGGAAAGCCACAGGAATGTAGGAAGGCAGGGTGCACCAGATGAAGGCAAAATGAACATATCACTGAAAGCAAGTGACAGACAGAAACATTTCTACTGTATTATTGGGGTGGGGGGGAGGAAAAAGTATATGTCTATGTTGGTAAAGTTGCAGCTTGGAGAAAGGAGCAATAAAAAAGCCTACCCCAAAACCTAGGAAGCAAAATGATATCCCAGGTTCACAGGATGGGTCCTGCACTATATACTCTGTAATGAACACCATGGTATGCTCATCTTGCAGACAGAGCAGGACAAAGGCATGAGCGTATAGTGGCACAAGCACTCAAATAAGTAAATGTAGTCCCAGACACAGAGTTAGTATAGATAGTAGAGTTCTCCCCAGATGGGACTGCATGGGAGTTCCCAACTTCTCAGCTGAACACACCAATTTCTTAGCTGAGGTGCAAGGAAATAGCCTCCGGAGAAGGACCACAAAGGTACATAAAACCCACATATGGGACGTCTCCTTGCTCAGCTGTAATCAGACCTAAATTGTCATAGAACATTTTCCCTAAGAAAGGAAGGAAGGGAGGGGGGCCAATCACGGTATACTAAGACCAGAAGCCTTAATTTTTACATATTTACTCATGTATTTTTAGTGGGAAGATAGAGGGAGGGAAAAAGGAAAAAAAGAAAAAAGAAAAAGGAACCTTATCCAGGTTACCTCAGCATTTGTCACTTTAGCACATGAAGAATATGATGGTTACAGCCACTATATACAAGCTAGTTTCTTGTAACAATTCCCAAGAAGCAGACTTGCTTATCAGAAAACAAGTATTACAAACCACCTGGCAGTTCGGAATCGCTGACAAAGTTTCTCCACCAAGCTCTCTGTCTGTCGTTCTTTTGTAATATATGAGAAGAGATGTCTGCGAAGGAAAAAAATGGCAAAGTTGAGAGCCCAGAGAGGAAACCCCATTTCTGCCTACACCATCTGCTGCCTGCAGCTATCCTATCCAGTGATCAGCTGGGTGGTCCTCCAAAACAAGACAAGAATTGCTCTGCAAGCCTCAGACTTGGTTCAGGAGAAGCTATAAGCATATAAATATTCCAAATAGTCCCTGTTGGGGGACAGCTGCTATGACATAACATATAATTAAAACTGCATGTTTGCATAATAGCACCTGCCTAGGATGAAACTAAGAAATCCAGCTAAAGCAAAAACCCTTGTATGTCTGGAGAAGAAGTGCCAATGTCTGCGCAGGGTCTGAGGTAGGAGGGATGCTGAAAAGGCTGCAGTGTCGACTTTGGATCAACTCCTTCCATCCAGTTTTAAGAGCATAGAACACCTCCAGACAATTTCCTCACTTCCCAAGCTGCGCTGGCAGACTAGCATGTCTGACAAGGAGACCTTGAGGGGAATGGGGTGGCATGCAGTATTTTTTTTTTTCCCCTGCTCAAAACCATTCCTGTGACTTTTTTTTTCCACTATTACTTTGTTGAAGATGTGTTGCTATATTTTGGATCAATGTGAAAGTGAGTGTTACTTTACACTGAAGTGCAAACAAAGCCTAACAAAACTTCAGTGCTAACCTGAAGCACAGTTTTCTTAGCTTCTTGAGGAAGAGGGAGACATTGACTTTCACACTGTTAAGTACTTCTGCATATTGCATGATGTCCTTGTAGAAATCACTGAATATCACTGAACATCCTAAGTGGCCAGCAGGAGTAGGGAAGTGATTGTCCCACTGTACTCGGCACTGGTGAGGCCGCACCTTGAGTGCTGTGTTCAGTTCTGGGCCCCTCACGACAAGACAGACATGCAGGCATTGGAGAAGGGCAACTGTCCAAAGAAGGGCAACGAAGCTGGTGAAGGGTCTGGAGCACAAGTGCTGCGAGGAGCAGCTGAGGGAGCTGGGGCTGGGGGTGTTCAGTCTGGAGAAAAGGAGGCTGAGGGGAGACCTTAATGCTCTCTACAACTACCGAAAGGAGGTTGTAGAGAGGTGGGTGTCAGTCTCTCCTCCCCAGTAACAGGCGAGAGGACAAGAGGAAACAGCCTCAAATTGCAGCAGGGGTGGTTTAGACTGGATATTAGGAAACATTTCTTCTCCGGAAAGGGTTGTCAGGCACTGGAACAGGCTGCTCAGGAAAGTGGTGGAGTCACCATCCCTGGAGATACTTAAAAGATGAGTAGATGGGGCACGTAGGGACATGGTTTAGTGGCGGAATTGACAGTGATAGGTTAACAGTTGGACTCCATGATCTTAAAGGTATCTTCCAACTTAAACGATTCTATGGTTCTGTAATAACATCTATTTAGTAAGTAGGTCCTGCTAGCCTCCCCTTTTCTCATACCAACATTTCTGTTAACTTATGCTCAGTGTTGCCACTGGCCTTGATATAACTGCTCTAAGCACATCCTTGTTCAGACTTTTTATGTCTACAACCACCACACCAAGCTTCTTTTCTTAGATAAGGAAAAGAGACCATAGCCTCAATAGTCCTCCCTTTGCATTTGTTCCAGCATCAATTCATCTTTCTTTAATGTAAGTGACCAGAACCGTAGCAGCATTCCAGGCAAGGTCTCACCAGCACTCCTGATGCTTCCCTATGCATAAACCAGAAACAACTTGACTGCTAAACCAGCAAGTGGAATACATCTCTAACATTAGTCATAGATTTACAGCAGAAGTTAAACAATTTCTAAACATTCAACCTTACGCTTTGTTCTGCTGGTTTTCATCTTGGTTGTAACACTCTCATTCTCCACGAGATAGTCCTTTAACAGTGGTGCTCCCCCCACTACCCCTCTTTTTTTACACCTCCCTATTCTCCAGCTTGGCAAAGCATCGCTGGCACATAAGGCACTGCTTCCTTCCTAGCCTGTGCTTTTGTCCACTTCCGTTAACCCGGACCCTCTTCACAATGTAAGCATTTTGTATAGTGGTACATGAGGAAATAGCTCAGCTCCAACTACTACTGCCTCCCCCCCCATTTAAAGGATATAATGTGATATCTAACTAATGATCAGGTCTTCTTTAGAATTAATTAGGTTTAGACTAATTTGGTACCTGTCTGTTTTGTTAAATCAATACCGCCTTTTCTCTTATTTGCCAGGCATCTCCACTTCTCTCCCTGTATGTTGTTGGAAGTCAGAAAAGTCCATCTATAGCTGTCTTAACCAAACTAATCACACTTTAAAGCAAGTGCTACACTTATTCTCTAGGTCTGTGGTAACATCTTCAGTTTGACATTTACTAAAAATTGTACTGAAAATTCCAAATTTATGTCCCATTCTTTTTATACATGTCGCCTTCCTGTTTCTCTGTGATGGGTTGCTTCCACTTCAGACACTAACTTCCCCTTCTACACGTGCTGTCAAGTAGCCACATGCTGTATTTGTCATTATTTCACATTATCCTCTTTACTGAAAGCTGAAGCAAATCATCCATATACTTTTGCAGCCTTAAATTATTCTCAAGTCTCAATTTCAGCCTCACTAGTGGACCTTTTCTGTGCCTTGCAATTCCTACCTGTCCAAAAGTTCGTCCCTCTTTCTTAATGCACTGGAGTCTCATGGACAGAAAGACTAGTTGAATAATCACTGGAGATTTTACTGTTGTTCTCTTCAGCAAGAGCAATACTTTGTTTTGCCCAACACTCTCCTCTGTAAGCCACAGGGATTCAGGCAATTCCGAAAAACCCTCATGTGGTTAAGTTTCAGATATGAGAGGAAAACATCTGTAATTTACCACCGAAGAGGTTATTTCTGTTGTCTATGAGCAACTAATACCCTCAGATTGAAATATTCCAATAATGTCTCTATACTATGAAGTAAGGCTTTCTTGGGAAAAAAGAAAACAAAACAACCCCCAAGCAAAAAACCCCAAACCCAAAATTTTACTAAAATTGCTTAGAAAAATCCAGTAGGCCACCAAAATGACAAAGGTGCCAGAGTCTTTAAAACCTGTTGTGTTCTCCTAATGTTGCATACCCACATTCCCATGCATAAGCCAAACTGTTTCTGTTTTCTAGAGGGAAAGTCATTTTGAATGAGCTAGTGGAAACTCTGTAGAGTGTCTCCTCACCACCACTATGTGGCTTCAGAATCAAGTCCCCTCAGCATGACTCCATTTCAGATGCAGACTGAAAAAGTCAGATCAAGGACAGCAACTGAAAAAGCATTTTGTATACGTCACTGTAGTTTTTTTTTTTTTCCCCCTGGATCTGGCATCCCCTTTGCATAAACATAGTCCTGGTCAAAAGATATTTCTTTAACCCCAGAATACCTCATGATAGTGTGGAAGGATTCCTCCTCTATGCCGGAGTTAGGATCTGAGAGACGACTAATTATGTCTGGAAGCAGGTTATAGATGGCATTACCCTGTGCAGAATACAAGGTTCTATATGAGATACAGAAATATGAAGGACAGCTTGAGTCAAGCCAAATAAGATGCCCACTTAAAATTACCTCCTTTCTCCTCACCCCAAACCTACTGACTGAAAACATCAGCTTTTTGAAACAAGCTGTACACAGCCAGCCAAACCTACCTGGGACTACTTGGCTGAAGCTAAGGGGGAAAAAAACCCAACCAACCAACAAGCTAACAACAACTGCAACCCTTGGTTTGCAACAACGCTGCTCTTTGGCAGACTTGGATGCAGTTTCTTTGCTTTCCAACCTTGTCACAGCCCAACACAAAAGCTTCTTGATAAAGGAAGCTTACACAGCAGTTCAGCTCAAGAAACTGCCTCTCATCTTGCCTGAAAAGGCCCAGTCCAGATTCCCTTTCCCACTGATTTTTCATGGTTTTGTTGTAGACACTGCAGAGATAGGAAGCCAGTGCAGTCGGGTGGCCGGCTCTCCTTCTAACAGAGCAAGCCAAGATAATAAAGCCCCAGTATCACTGCAGCTTCTCAGGCAGTAAATCTCAACCTCTGAAGGGCCTGCAGCAGCCTTCATGTTGAATGAACAGCTTACAGTGGGTAACGCTGCTACTGTTCTTACTTGCTTGGGCTGTAACTGCTTCAATTTAAGTATTATCTCAATGTCACACAGCCAAGAACAACTTTGAAAGGTTTCAGAGATGATGCGTTGCCCGAGTCATAAGGTCAGGAAACTGTTGGAAGGTCTATGGATAAACTGCAGAAAATTGTTCCCAACCCTGCACTAGGTGTACGCAAGAAAGCAGAGGGACAAGGCACTGGTTTGGAGCCTGCCTTCTGACATGAATGGATGAAGTTAAATTCAGCAACATCAGGGCTGAAACAAAACTTGTGTTGCAAAATTTCCTTCATCTACCCTCATTTAGGCAACAAAGAGGGACAGACAGCTGCTCCACACCACTAACACACCTCTCCAGAACTCAACTCTTCTGTCACTGACCCAGCCTCCACCAGCCCTTCCCCACTCTTGTGAACTAAGGTCACTGAGCATCCACTTGCCTTGTTGGAGAGTTCACTGAAAAAGTTCTGAGCCAGTCCCATGATTGCCTCCTCTGGGTCTATAAGCAGAGTTGCCATTTCGCTTACTTGGCCCTTCACCTTTACCATGTCTCTGAGGATGAGGTGAGTCATCACCAGTCCAGCCGTCTGCCTCACACTTGGACAGGGGTCCCGCAACCTGATGGAAGCATATAGTTACTGCAGAAAGCGGCTGAGCGACTATCTCCAAGTTAGTGATACCCAGGGGCAGCCTACTCCACAGCCCCGGTCTGCTGTCTCCCTGCACGGACACCTTCAAATTTGGTTTCCTGGATCACTCTCACTTTCTGGAGGCACAGTGTCAACCCTTCTGCAGAGCTCACATCACCTGTTCTCTCCCAACAACGAGCGTAGCATTACCTGGCATAGAGATGCGATGTCCAAGGCTCCACCAGGTTGGGGAAACGGACAGCCAGATCTCCTGCTACAATAACGAGGTTGGATCTCACAGCAGGCAGAGTGGACTTCTCCATCATAGTGAACAGCAGGCGCAAGTGGGAGTCACAGAACTCAGAGCTGACAGGATAGGGTACAGAAAAGAAAGTATAGTTATCAAAATCTCATCTCTCAGAGCAGTGAGACAAAAAAAAAAATAATCTGAATGCTTGTTTGTTGTGTTTGTTCCCTTTACAGGAAAGGAGTTGCAGTGTTTGCTTGTGCTTTAGTACTAGGAAGGCTGGGAAGAGAACACCGGCGTGGCTAGGCATTACCTGATCATGCAGACTTTGCCAAGAGTCAGGGCTGCGGCAGCCGAGAGCGCCGAATCACTGTACAGCCCAGGGTTGTTGCAGATCTTGAGCACCAGTGGAACAAAGGCAGAGAACAGGTGCTTCCCTAGAGAGTAGGGATGAAGACAGCAATTATGTGAGCACTGTTTGTGCATCCCTCTTTAAGAACAATTACTCAATTTATCCCAGAACTCCTGCAGACTATAGAAATTGATTGACTCACTTTCACCATTGAAAAACCACCTCCAGAGAGACAGACAGCCTACGTAGAAACTGACACTGCACAAAAGTGACAGTATTTCCTTCTGAAGCAAACACGCTTCCTCCTCCTGGATCTGTTACCCACCGTACCTGTTCTTTCACACAGGCAGACAGAGCCAGTGCTCCTTGATGGCAGCTACACTTACCATCTAAAAGTTCTGTCTCACAAATACTGCGGATGAGCTCAGCCTCTGTGTCATCAGCTGAGGCTCCCACGAGGCCCAGCTCCTCCTCCATAGTGGTCTCATTTCCCGTGCTCTGTGCATAAAGGCAAGAGTGTAAAAAAGATGACAGGCAACAATAACCCCTTCCTTCACAAAGTACTCTTCTCTCGGGCAATAGGTACACGCATGTTGCCAGCAGCATGACTAGAGTTGAGAACAGAAAACTGATGGAGAGTTTTATAACCCACTTTTCCCCCTGAGAACCAAATGAAATTGTGAAGGGTAGTCCAGGATTTTCCAGTCCACATGCCACAGAACACCAATGAAAAGAAAGCCTAAGCTACTGAAGCTACTAAGCCGAGACAGACGCAGGACACATCTGGCAGCGATGCCCATGTCTGGCACAGCTTAAGGAACATGCAAATCCTAAAAGCAAGAAGTTCAAAGTGGCCTTTGAATTGCTAGTCTTGTGAGCAAGATCATGGGAAACCTTATAGCAAGGCAAAAGCAACACAAGGGAAGGAAAGAGATACGGGTGTTGCACAGGGGCCAAATCTGCATCCGACTGCTGCTTCCTGGAAAATCTCATAGTAATCCCCCTCTTGTGTGGGAAACGGTAGTGACACTGATAAGCAGGGCAGATGAGGAAATTAACTACAAATTTCTCTGGCCATAGCAGTGTAGGCATGTAATGAAGACTGGACACCTTGGGTTCAGTTTTCTCTATTACTACCCAAGAAAGTCAGCCTCACTACACTCTGGAAAATGTTCTGAGACAGAAATTCCCTGTGTGGTTAGGTCTATCATACAGATCCTATTAAGGAGGCTACTACTAAACTTTCATCATTACTATTTGAGAGAGGATAGGACCCTCAAGCCCTATAGACCAAGGTTCCAGAAGCCCTTTTCCAAAACTCGGGGCACAAATGGGCATTCTTCACCACTAGCAGCAATTGCAAAATATCGCACTGGTAAGAAAGGAGGCAATGAGCGGAAAGGAAATGCTTGCCTGAAGCAGGAAGATAAGCATGGCCAGGACATCACCCTTCATTCTCTCTCCTCTGTTCAAAACCCGAGACCAGTGTGAGTTTTATTGAACAGGGTCATTCAGGGACCTCAGCTCTCCCTGTTGGTCTTGACCAACACAAGTCCATTTCTATTCCCAAAGCGCGCATTATCCCAGACCTCATGCATCCTCAGGACTGCATTCTCCATAAGTTTGCTGTGGCAGTAGCTGGAACACAAGAGCTGCCCATAGGAAAAAACCCTTATTTCTCACCTGGGGTCTTTGCTTCTTCATGCTGTTGTCAGAATGCTTCTTGGTCTTCTTCTCCTCCTCTCTGAGGATGCGGCGTCGGCGTAGCTCTGTACTCACCGACACTTCCAAATATGCTACCTGCTGCAGTGCCACCTGTCCCACAAGGGACACCATGTGGGGAGACTGCTAGCACCGCCAGAGACTCTGCTGGGAGAAACCCCTGGATCTAGTGGAGAAAAGTTACTACAGTTCAGTGTTATCTAGACCTCTTCCCCATCAGTTACTGCTAAGTCTCACTGTATAAGCCATCTCCATGCTCCACACTCCTTCACAGCACTCGCACCCTTCCACGCCAACACCTCCACTAGCCCCTCGGCTCTGTTCTCCCCCTGCAGTTACTCTAGGCCACCCAGTCACAGCACAAGAAATCATAGATACGGATTCCCTTCTCTAGCTTTTTTCCTCACCAGCTTTCTGCCCATCAGCCTCCTGCAGCTTCTCCAGAGCTTGCTGACTGCACACCTGCAGGATGTGAGCACATATCTCCTCTGCCCCTTCTGCTAGCTGGTAGATGAGCGTTACCGCTGCCTCCATGAAGGGGATCCAGTGACCACTTGGCTGGGCAAAGCCTGATGAGAAGAGGGAGCAATGTACCATGCATACCAGCGACAAGACAGGCTGTCTTGCAGCCCAACTCCATCTCCTCCAAACCTACTGCTGACTTGAGCTCACCTTTACTCACAGTCTCGCTCAGGCGACCAAAGAGCATGTGGTCCTGCGGCAGTCGAAAAGGTGCATTGTTCTTCCCCGGTGCTGACTGCAGAGAGAACAGATGAGTTACTCTTACCACAAAAGAGTTCCCCCCATACCCTTCCCAGTACTTAACCTTGCTTTGCGCATAATGCTAATCAAACCCATGTTAGGCCCGGGGCAGGGACATCCAGTACTGCTCTGCAGCTGAACACACAGCAGGGACATCACTGTCACTTTTGGGGACATGGTGGCAGCACTGGATTTAAAGCTTGGCCAAATGATGATTCCAGGCCAACCCAGACAGTTCCACGACTTAACCTTGTATCAAAATAACTCTTTTGAAATCTCAAAGTAACTCCTTCTAAATCTGTTATTATTCACTCATTACCCAGAATGACTAAGGGAAACTTTCAGAGCATCTTCAGGGTTATTAACAGTAAGTCATCCAGATGCCCTTGCCTGGGGGTACTCCAGAACCATGAGGCTTTGTTTAAAAGCAAAGTATCATCAGTAGAAATAAGAGGATAGCTCTGGATCCAGCGCCACCTCACACTTGGGCTGTGTATGCCACCATGTTTTAGGTTGGGAATAAGATAACCCAGAGAACTATTAAACTAAGTATGACAATGTCTGAGATATCCCAGCACATTTGTGGCTGCCTGATCAAAACATACTTGACCAAAACAAGCTACTGCTTGAGGATTTACCAGCTTTGAGTAGCTGGAAACAAAATTTCTCAGTTCACTACAACCCTACTCTCTGTACTGGAATTTCTGGTTGTGGAGGTGGAAGGAAAGGAAGAGCTACCACAATCATTCAAATCTCTACAGTTCAGTCCCTTGACATATACAAACTTAACTGCAGAGCTAAGTCAACCTAAAATTGAATCACAACCGTCTTCAGAAAATCTAAGAATGTTGTGATGCACATTAATTCACGAAGGTCCTGCAGTAATGTCCCCAATGGAAGGAGCAAACACAGAATGTTTCGTGACTGAAACGCTGTGTGAAGAAGGGCTGCTTTTATACTGGACCTCCTGAACCAAAATGCCCTAAATGTTTGAGTCAAAAACCAAAAAGCAGTGTCACACACACCCCCCCCTTAAGTGCATTAAACCCCCCCAAAAAATCAAAACTAAAACCCATAAACCATTCCCCAGACAAGGAAGCCATCCGTAGGCAACCATCATGTAAGTACAACATGGAGAGGTTTGAAAACCTTTCATGTTTTATATTCAGCTGTATGCTGACAACTCCCAAATATCAACTAATAGGGAGGGCAAAAGAATCATGCCACCAGAAAACATCAGTAGAGGAAAGGGCTTCATGGTTGAGGAAACACAAATCAGCTTAGAACTAGGAGTCTGAGGAAGAGAATTGAAAGGAAAACAGATTTTCTTGTGCACTGAACTCTTTACTAATTGAATTCAGCCTGTTGCCTAATGAAAAAAGTTTTATTACATGTTCACTGATGTGTGCTAAGCTTTCTAGACAGTGCTGCTGAATGGTCTCAACCTACTTAATTTCAAAATCCGTAAAAAATTAATCGCTTCTCTCTCTTCTAAATACAAACCATTTTACCCCATTCTTTGTTTCTGGATAACTCTGTTTCTGGATGACCTCAAGAATAAATGAAGAGTCTTACCTTGGGGTTACTGGCAAGTTTGGAGATCACATTGCATACTTCCTGAGCCAGGCGATAATCTTCACATACCTTCTCAGACAGCCCTACTGTCACCAAGACATCCAGGTTGCTACCTATGATCTCTGGCTTCCCTCTGTGGAATGGAAGGGATGGGGGTATTATACAAGTTGCGGCTGAAAGTTTAACAGAAGCACGGATAATCAAGAGAAATACTCTTTGTGCCTTGCAGAAGGCAGTGGTTTGAGTAAGAAAGGGAGGGAACCATCCAATGACACAAAATATAGCTACAGGAGCAGCAAGCAATATTCCACAGAAGCCAGTATAACCCATATATACCCACCAAGAGACGAGGTTCTCCAAAGTGAACAACACTGAGCATACTGTCTCTTTGTAAAGAAAGAAGATTCTTGACTCATCTTTCTTATCAGAAAGGAGCAAAACTTAAAAGGATAAGACAAAGAAAACTGATGTGAAGTTGAAAAGAGTCCAGCAGCTCAGGACTGGTGACTCTGACACTTCCTCCCCTACTGTGGGAAACAAAACAACCCAACAACAGAAAAAACTAAAAACCCACACCTTCCTCCTTTCTACCTGTGAAAGGCAGAATTGTATATTCCTCAGACCAGGCCTGATCAGAGGAATATACAATTAAGAGGGTGAAGAAGGCAAGAACAGAATAACATATTTAAAAAGATAATCTAAAGAGTTTATAACAGGCACCTATAGGAAAAAAGCAAAATCAGGCAATGCTGTTCTTATTTCACACACAGCCACATAGACTCAACACAGGATCTCCTGGGATACAGAAAACCTACAGTTTTCTTTAAATCCCACGAGTTTAGGGAAGGATATTAATTTTGAGATGAAATCTACGATTCTGCCGCAAACGTGTGGGATGGGGTAGTAGAAATACTTTGGAAGGAGTATCTAATACTCAAACTGTGGAACTGGCTGTAAGCTCCAGAAATGGCTCCAACTCTAGAGCCATGAACTTTAAAGATCATCATTACGTAGGCCCATTTTTGACAGATGAAGGACTGAAGTAGGAAGAGCAAGAAGCAATCAGAAGGTAAGCTAAATGCTAAACAGTTACTGGGCTGGGAAACTGAGGGAATGAAAATCTTATAGTGCAATTACACTCTTTTTGCCCCTAGAAAGGGAAGCAGTTTCATCTCCCTTCATGTTAAAGGCTCCAGACATCTCTACTCAGCAGCTTCTCACTATTCTTATCCAAACACAGACAAAGCTGCAGCGCTGTGACATGGTAAACCCTGAGAAGGGATGGACATTCAGAACACAAAGAAAGTAATGTCATCATACTCATACAGAGACTATGCTGGTGGGACCCAGCACAACTATGTTTAATTCCAGGCTTCGTTACCCCATGACGTAGTTCCTAATTTTAAAGCCGCAGAACAATAGGTCAGCTGATGCAGCACCCACAGTTTTTTTGATAAAAATCAACTCCCTGTACCTCCTTCCCACTTGCAGGATTAGACCGGGTCCTAGGCTTACCGTGCCATCATCCCCAGCAGCATCACAGCGGCACGTCGTTCTAAGGTCGAGCACTGAGATTTTTCTGTGAACCTTTTGCTGGATCACAGCGGGCTTTATTTCATCTTTCTGCACAAACTCTGAGATCTGGAAAAGAAATGCAATAAAACACATAGGGAGAGGCAGAGGAAGATGGACTTAAAACCAACAAAGACATTTACAGCAATGACTACCATTTTAATATAACGGTATCTAAGATCACAAATACAATCCAAACCCATGCAAGGCAAGTACTCACTATTTCTTCTAAGCACTGTATTGTTCCTAGCGATGCATCCACCATGATGAGAGAGAGAGAATGCACCAGGCCTTGAGCCCTGGCCCTTTGAAGGGAGGAAAATAAAACAATTAAAAAAATAAAAAGAAAAAGCAAAAGCAACTGTCACAATTACTCTCCTATTCAGAGCTGAGGACATCTATTAGATAACTGAGCTGATCCCCAGGGCCAGGAAAACTTCCGCCTCTGCAAGCTAGAGTTCTCCAAGTCACCCAGCTCAAGTGCCAATGAGCGTGACATGGGCTCAAAGGTTCACTGCCTTGTGCACGGCTGCTCCTCCTGGTGCTCAAAGACCCAACAAGAGGCACTCACCAGCCACTTCCCAGTTTGCTCTCAAGCACAAGTTAAAATACTGTTCCCTAGAGCGTAAGAAACTGAAAGTCTTTCTGTGAACAAATAAAGCCAGAGTTCAAACTGCAGGAGCATCATCTCCAGGTAATACTATTGAGGGCTACAAGAATGACCCGAGGGCTGGAGCACCTCTGCTATGAGGACAGGCTGAGAGAGTTGGGACTGTTCAGCCTGGAGGAGAGAAGGCTGCGGGGAGACCTGATTGCGGCCTTTCAGTACATAAAGGGGGCCTATAGGAAAGAGGGGGAGAACCTGTTCAGTAAGGACAGTGGTGATAGGACGAGGGGTAATGGTTTTAAGCTGAAACAGGGCAGGTTCAGATTAGATGTAAGGAAAAAAATCTTTACAATGAGGGTGGTGAAGCACTGGAACGGGTTGCCCAGAGAGGTGGTGGAGGCCCCATCCCTGGAAACATTCAAGACCAGGTTGGACGGGGCTCTGAGCAACCTGATCTGGGTAATGGTGTCCCTGCTCACTGCAGGGGGGTTGGACTAGATGACCAATAGCGGACCCTTCCAACCCAAAACATTCTATGATTCTATGAATACTATCAAGAGGAAATAAGAAGCAGCAGGTGCTTTTTATTGCCCTGACGGTACAAATGAGGGCAAGGTATGGTGCATCTCCCCAGGGATCACACTTATCTTAGTGAATGTGTATCCAACATGATTTATATATGAGCAAGTGCCAAGAAAAAAGAGCAAGTGCCACAGTAGAGGGGAGACACAGTTCCTCTTTAGCGTGGAAGAAACAAGCATGCAAGTGTTACCCACTCCCAAATCCTCAATAAAGATCAGCAACAAACACCCCATTAACAGTCTCTCATCTGCCACGCATGTGTTACAGAACAACTTGATTGGTCTGAATGAAATACAAATAGAAATGTGTGTGAAAGCACCCAAACAATTGTAACAACTAACCTTGTACAGTGTGAGGGATAAAAAAAAAATGGTGTATATTCAAAAATCAAGGACACAATGGTAAGAAAACCAGTAAACACTGAGCAATGTGTTGTTTACATCAGAAGCACAATGCCTACACTCAGATAAGGCCACAGCATGCATGACTTGTGAGCAAAAAACCCAAGCTCTGCTAACAGAAAGATATCTCTAACTTTAGACCACACTGTATACAATTCCTCTTATTGTCCCAACAGGATGAGTGACTACAGCCACAAGAAACACAAAAATGAGGGAATAAACATTGGGCACCATCTTTGCCCACAGAGGGTGAAATATGCAAGACAGACATGGGATGACCTCATAAGAACAGCTGACTTCCAAAGGGGTAGAAATAGCTGTCCAAAAAAATCATTTCACTGTTGCCAATCAAGAACCCCACCTACATGTTGAACCTTCATAATTGACACCCCTTGTTCCCTATCATGTAGAGACCCTACCCAGATCATTTGGGCACATGTATCTTGGTACAGTGCTTTGTATGACAGTGAAATTTATGAGAACATGAAACTGTTATCAGACACTCATGCTTAATTTAAAATAATTCTCAGCTTCTACTCCCATAAGGTCTTGCATGGAGTTTTGCTGTATTAGTGTCCTACGCGTGAACATGATGACAAACCAAAAGCAGAAGCTCAGCAGGACCCACAAGAAGACTCAGATACTCATATATATAAAAACATCTTGGAACTGTGCAAGTGTTGGAAACAGCTCAAAGAGAAAGCATCTTTACTGATGGACACAAACCTTACGTTTCAGCTCAGGATGGACCATGACAACTTTGGTACCTCTTCCTGTCCATACCCCATTCCCAACGGCTCCCCAAAAGAAGGTGTGTGTGGGAAATCTGATTAGGAAGACCCATACCTCTCCGAATCCCCGCTGGGGCTCAAATAGAGTCGCCTGTAGGCATTCAGCACGGCCTCCCTGATACCGGGCTCTTTTGACCATATGAGAGGAAGCATCCTGCGGACTCCAAGCAGTGCCTGGGGCACACCAAACTTCGAGACTGTCACAAAGAACTCAATGGCTTCCTGCACCACTGCAGAGAGAACAGTTGCGTTAGTGCAGTTCTTTCCTAGTCCCCATTAGAGAGGCCATTAAAAGAAATTCATAGGTCTACTGCTCTCACAGCAAAGCCCTACAATCATGTAAGATCACTGCTACTGTCTGCAGAGGGCTCAAGTCAGAATGGGGTCACTAGTACAAAGACAGAGATGTCCTGGAGGAAACAGGCACAGGTTAAAATATTACAGCTAAATGTAAATGGGATACATTTAGGAGAAGAGCACAGAGGCCATGTCTGAGACAGAAAAAAATGCTCTTCTGGGAAACGGCAGGTTTTGGGAAAAAAAAGATCTCATGGTCACAGCAGAAAAAAGCAGCTGAAGATAAGTCCCAGTGTGATGCTGTAGCCTGAAGAACTAAGTTATTTGACGTATAAATGAGGTAAGGAATAATGTATCTGATTCCAGTTTACCTACTCCTGATACACACTGTCCAGCCTTCTGCTCATAAGACAAGGAAAAAACCATTAAGTTGGAAAGCATTCACAAGCGAGCTGCAGTAATGATGAGAGGGACTGTACAATGAACAGGTCATAGAGTCTGACCTCTGGTTAAGTGGGAGCTTCTACCAGTGTAAGCCCCAACTTATAAATCTGAATAAAGATTTGACTAAAGATTCCCTTTCAGATGTGCGTCCGTAATGAGACAGGCTGGTACGCTTCCCCTGCCTCCAGTCACACGAGAAGATACATGCTTCCCACAGGAAAAAAAAAAAAAAAAAATCTTTAAAAATTCCCTTACCACTACCCCCCATATATGTTAAATATATATAAATAAATATGAATAGCTGAATTAACTCAAAGGCCAACTCTTCACCCACCTTTCACTACAGCACTGAAGAGGACCAGGCCATAGAACCTGCTGATCAGGATCACTTTTAGCTACAGAATAAAGTTTAAGGAAAGGTGAGGTGGACGAGACAAGCTGCTCACTTCCCTTCTTGTGGCCAGCATAACACTTGAAGCTGCATTAGGGCACTGAGCAGGTAATAGATCCCAGCTTCACTGGCCATGTTTACTTTGGGAGAAACTCGGCTGAGACCATAAACATATATCCCCTCCCAGAGGAGGGGGGGAGCCTCCATAAATTAAGTAATTTCGGTCACCTGGCTTTTAAAAACCATTTTCAACCCTGATATTTAAAAAATAGATTCCCAAGAAGCCCATTCATACCCTAACGCAACCTCTTCACGACACCCATTTAGATGGTGCTTGCTGTTCCGATATCCTGGAAGTGCCTGTGATACCTGCTCAGTGATGAGCAGCTCCTCCAACCTTTTCCCCTTCCCCTGGAGCTCCACCACTCCCACGTCTCCTTTTCAACAAGGGGAAAGATCTGGAAACACTGAGCGGGGGAGAAAGGGCCCCATGGCTGTTTCATATACCTGAGACACAGTTTTCATACATCATCTTGCTGACTAGGCACAGAGCTTCTGTGATTTTCACTGAGAAGTTGTAAGCATCTTGCAGATATTGCACCAACATCTCTTGTTTGACCAGCTCTGTCGATACAACTTCTTCCATCCTAAGACTACTGTTGCCATGTGGAGGATCCTCACCGTTCTCACCTTGGCATGAACCTGCACAGCACAAACACTTCTTTGTGAGCAGCATTGAAGGTACAAGAGAAACAGGCATGGTTCAGATCATTTTAACCCTTCTCTCTCCACCCCATAGTTACACTTTCCAAGAGACAGGAGACAAAAATCCAAGTTCTGCTATCAGACTTAGCTACAAAGACAGTATCTCAACATGCTGTAGAACAAGTTCCAGCACTAGAACATGAGTTGAGAAATGTCAACTTAATACAGGGGTGGGAAAAGGGCATGGTCTGGTTGGGGTAAATTTCATTAAAATGCTAAAGGGGTTAACCTGAACTTGACACCTCCCCAAAGGTGGATGAAGCCCTAAAAGGGAATCAGGGCAGAGTAGGGAGAAGGCAAACACCACTATTCCCTAGCAAAGTTCATGCAAGTGTAAAGAGTTGACAAAGTTAAGAAGATTAAATTATTTAGACGGTAGCCTTTTGATAGAAATGAGCTTAAGCGGATTGGCTAGGAAAACTTATTCTGAAAGAAACACCAAAGATAAAGCATGTGAAGCCTTAAATAGCCCCAAAGAAGCAAGGCTTTGCTTGAATCAGACACTTGGTCAAGGCCGCTAAGGGTAAGCATTATGTACCACCACCTGTTGGGGAAGCAGAACTCCTGACAAATTCAGACAGGACAGAAGGGTGTGAGTGAGTAACACTGGCTTACTCTGCTCAGCAGATAAGAGTTAAAGCATCAGAAATGCACTTCTAGTGGGAACACGGAACTGTTCCGACCAGAACTGAAATAACAGGACTAATGTGATCCAGCGAAAATGTCAGGCCACTAGATGAGTGAATGATGTAGAGACAGTGCAGCTCTATGAGCTGTCAAGTACACACAGAGACCCACGAGTCAGAAGCGGGGAACAGAGCATTCCAGAGGGTTTTGGGGTAGCTCTGGCATCAGCTTGGACTTAGGGAAGAGACAGTGTGACCTGAAGTAGTTACCTATATAAAGTCTCTTCAGAATGCCCAGGATTGTTGCCTCCTTGTTTTCCTCCGTGGGGCCACTGAAGGGCTCTTTCCCCTGGAAGTGACACAAGGCCTTCTGCGTAAGGCGGGCTGCACTCCTGGACAATGACATCACCCAAGGGAAGAACATCAGCAACCCATTAGGGTAGAACACAAGGGAAAACATCCAACTTTGCCCCAAATACCTAAGAAAGCAGCTCCTGCCAGCATCGTGTGCTATGCACCCGTGTCAATCTCTTCCTACAGACTAATGTTACTGGAAATCATCCCTCTACCCTGGGGCTCAAACCTTTCTTGAACAGAGAACAAGAGAACATCCCTTGAACAAGAACACATCCCTTGGGATAAACACTCTCTCAAACAACAGAGCCTTCTTACCTGTAATTCAGCTTCCTCAGCAGCCCAGTGATTTTCGCCGAAGTACTCTCCACTGTTTCCTCAACTTCCAGCACCTCCTCTTCCCCTTCCTGCAGTGGCTGAAAAAGCTGCTGTGTGGCAGCCCTAACTTCTGGCAGCATCGCTTCCCACTCTTCCTCTGAGGTGATTGCTGAAGCTATAAAACCAAAACAAATAAGAAAACAAACAAAAAAACAAACCAACACCCCACACCAACAAAAACAAACATTAAAAAACCCCAGAGAGAATAAAGAATACAGACTCAAATGACACCCTAAATGGGGCGAGAAACTCATCTACAACTTAGGAATTCTACTTCTCCCTGCCCCACCCTCGCCACAGGCAGACACTATTCCCACTGCTGATGCCCCACAGACTACAGTAAGAATAGACAAGAACTATCTGGCATTAAAAAAAAGAAACCACTGAGGGTAACAAAAATAACAGAGAGAACCATCATTTGCTATTTATTGTTTTGCAGGAAGCACCAGGTCCAAGGATAGTCAAGTTTAAATTAATATCTGACCAAAATTATGGCTCAAGCAGTCCTTGAATGGTTGAAAACAGAAACCTGGAAGGATGTTTATATGTATTTTCAGTTCTGACCCTGAAAATACTATATTTAGCTAAACGGACTGTTGATCTAGATATGGACATTCACATAGTCCTTTTAGAACACCACTGTATAAACTCACAACAGTTTTTCAGTCCCAGTTATCTGGCCTCCCCATCTCACACGAACAAGATCTGAGACGAAAACCACCACAACCTGGGAGTGAATTTAAGATGAGGAAAAATAAGCCCTGGTATGCTCTGGGAATAGGAAAGAGGAAGAAAGGAAATTACCTGCTGTGGATCTGCCACGGTCCCTCATTTCTTGCAGCTTCTGCACCTCTTTCTTCAGTGGCTCGGCCAAGTCAGTACAGCTTAGCTGAATATGCCAGGAAAAGAAGAAATATGTTACTTATTCTCCTTTTTCTGAAACACTAGAATTCTTTCTCTTCCACTCCCTGCTTTAAGTTGACAGCCCCCTCAGATAACCCTGTTCCCTGAGGCTCAGAACCTCAGGAGAAGGTACAGCTAAACACAAAGAGCTGCAGCTCTCTGCAGAATGTTCTAAAAGACTAATTCTGATCCTAAGGAAAGAAACCCCACAGTGGATTCAAATCAAACTGCTGCAGGTTTTTCCACAAAACACATCCCTCCTGGCCTTCAGCATACCTACCAATTACACTAACTGAGGGAAGAGCCAGAGAAAGCAAGAAAACCTGGGAAAACCACAAAGTTCCCACATGCAGAATCAAAGGCTACATTGTCCCTCCCACAAGACACAGAAAGGCTGCTGCCCTGGCTATAGCACACTGCAGATATTCAGCCTGCAAACAGACATGTAGCGTATCCATCACACTAGTCGGAATTACCTTGCAGGAGAAGGGATTGTTGGACAAAAACGCAGCCAGGAGCTGGATCGCATTTTTAACTACTACCACAGCTTTGTCTTTGAGACGCCCAACAGCCAGCGACACCACAGACTGAAACTGAGTCAAAGGCAGGGCCTAGCACACAATGAGAACATAGACAAAGTCATCAAGAAGGCCTAAAGACTCATGAAAGTTATTTTAGTGGAGACATATTAATGTACTAAAAGGCACAGGTTATACATTTATAGAAAACTCTAAGTCTGAAGGGACCTCTGGGCATCTTCTAGTCCATCCTCTGTTGAAAGCAAGGGCTCAGACTAGGTTATCCAGGGTCCTGTTGAGTCTTAGTGTATCTAGTGAGGGTGATGTTTCCCCATTCCAAAGTCCAAAAAGAGCTCGTGTACTGCGCTCTTCCTTCTGGTTTGCCCCAGCAACAAAAAGCAGCATTTAATTTCTGTTCCCCGCTTCCCTCACCCCTAGGATCTTCCGTTTCTTGGAGAAAAGGGAAGTGCAGATACCACAGCACACAGGGATAATACCTTTCTCAGTTAAACTTTAGTCTCTGCAAAGAGCAAGGTGACAGAAATTCCCTTACAAAACACAGCAGGGGAAGGGATGACTGAGGCAAAGCTATTTCTCTAGCACGGGCTTACCTTGCACTGAACGATTCGAGTGAAAAGCTGCAGCACACGGCTGCGCACAAAGCCATTGATGTCACAGACATGGGCCTGCAGCATATTCAGGAACTGATCCCGAGTACCACGGGCAGCTTCCTCCAGCTGGTCACCATTCAGCACCTGCACCAGCACTTCTGCCATAGCTGCCAGAATGGCGTTTCGCATCGTATAACTCTGCAAAAAGAGTCGTTGAACTAGGAACAGACGAAAAAATATGACTTGATATGCCAAGGGGAAGGACGGCCCAGAGTTTGAGCCCTCAAAGCCCCAGGCTCCAGCCTCAAGTGAATTTCTCTATTATGGAATTTGTATTAACCTTGCATGAACATGGCTGTGCCTGCAAGACAGACTAAACCAACCCTGCTGTCTAGATAGGACCACAGAAGCCAAGAACTAATATGAGAAACAGTTATGGCTTTTAAGTGCAGTTTAAGAAAACGTAATACAATGACAAACTCATTAAGTACTGAAGAACAAGAAACAATAGCCAGGATCTCAGATCAGTAAGCAATCTCTTGTCCTCTGATACCTGAGAATGACAACCAGACAGTAAATGTCTGGTTTCTGTTTCCTTTGCATCTTCTAGGTAAGGGCAGGTTTTGGCTACTTGATCTCTGAAAGAGGTTCTGTTTTCAGACAGGAAAAAATGGATAGCAGCACCTCCACCACTTGACTTCTCCAGACAGGTAATATTGCGTAAACATACCTCCCCATCCAAGTGACGCAGGAGCACGCTCATGTTGGATAACACCAGAGCTGGAATCTGTTCAGCCAGTTCAGTTATAAAAACAGCATAACCCTTGATTCCAGAAGCATCATGAGCCAGATCCTGTGGACATTTCTGTCCAATTTCCCTGTGCAGAAAGATGAAATGAGGAACAGGGTGCCTTAAGTTGCTAGCGATACAAGGACAAGCCTCGGGGTATTTTTCTCACCTTAGCAATTCACCCACCAGGCTTTTCAGACCATACTCTGTAGCCCAGAAACTCACGGCCCGGGCAAACACTGAGGCAACATGTTCAAAGTGCTGCAGCATCTGTGTGATCTTGAGAGTGGCATCTTTTGCAGGTGAGAAGGAAGAAAAAGGTCATGGAATGTAACTGGGAACATCTTCAAGACAAAGGCAGAAGAGCAGAAACTCACTGAACATGTGATCATAGCGAATCAGAGCTGCAGCAAGCAGATGCATCACAGCCTCCCGTGTGGCCCGGTACTTCTGAAGACCGATACTTGGGTTCTCCAGGATACGGTAGCAGCTTCCTGTCATTAAGCTAATGCCACAGAAGAGAGAGTGAACATCACTATCAAAACTTGTACCAACATCATTCTAGGCACTGCACTAGGCAAACATTTATCTCCGACTCGAGAGATTCTCTAGTATCCTTAAAAAACTGAGAAAACAACACCTCAATTTGAGAGGTCTACATGAGAAAAGCAAGTGGTTCCTAAACACATCACTTTTGCCTCAAAACAGTTTCATCAGTTTTCCAGCAATCTGCACCCTGCAGAGGGCTCTAACACCACCTCAGTAGTAGATGCAACATTTAACCCTCCCTTCCAGAAAACCACTTCCACTCACCCCACCTCTCTGTCCACTCCATCCCATACCTGACAAACTCTTCTTCCACCACCAACCCACTCCAAAGCTGATGGAGATCCAGCTGCAGCAGCTGCGTAAGCAGCCGTAAGAGCGGCTCCCTCTCCTCTTCCCACAAGGATCCAGAGATCTTGGTACGGTTCTTCTTGTTCTAGAAAGGAGATTACAAAATCATAGAATCACAGAATGGTTAGGGTTGGAAGGGACCTTGAAGATCATCTAGTGCCAACCCCCCTGCCACGGATGGGCAGGGACACCTTTCCACTAGACCAGGCTGCTCAAAGCCCCATCCAACCTGGCCTTGAACTCTTCAACGAAT
>KL271615.1:0-18302 GCA_000699545.1 Podiceps cristatus | reverse complement strand
GCAGGAATATAAAGCCAGGAGCTACAGTTTCTTTTGTATTTCCCTCTTTGTCCTCATTTAATAACATTTTCATACCACATAGAGAACACCTCTTTTAGGATTTCTTAGCTATTTCCATAAAGATTGCAGAAAATCCTAGGAAGCGTTGGTAAAAAAAATGGACATGGAAACCTCAAAGATGAATTATGAAAAGTTTCAGCTGTTAAAAATACAGTGAAAATGAAATACTGTCAGGAATGATTTGGGATCAGCTGTTAAAAATACAGTGAAAATGAAATAGTCAGGAATGATTTGGGCTTGAAAAGAAAGGATGAAGTGGCATTAGGATAAAGCTGATCACTTTAATTTGTCACAAGGAAACAGTACTTATGAAAGGGGCAGTTACGCCTTCCCCACTCCCCATGTTTTGCCTGTTGCCCTCTTCCATCAACACTAATGTTCTTGTGGCTTTGCAGTGAGATGGATAAGGGAACTGATGTACCTAAAAAATAAAGTTGTCATTGTGTTGGTGTAACAATCAAAATGTAAACACTAGCTGATGGAAATCTAATAAAGTGCATTTAAAAAAATGTTTCTGTTCAGCAATGGGTAGACCTCAGTCACAGCCCTTCAATCAGTAAGGAATGCAGCAGTTCCAGATTAGCAGTAGAAATTGAATATAGTTCAGAGAAGAGAAACAAACACAATGAAAGGTTTGGATAATTGAACCTGGAAAGAATGGTTAAAACAGAGCTGGTTTTGTTTGGCCTGAAGAAAACAGTGTTAAGGAGAGATGTAATAACTATCCACGCAAATGTAAAGGGACATAATAAAGGTGAAAGGGTCAATTATTTTCAATAGCCAACAAGTACATTGAATATAGTTCAGAGAAGAGAAACAAACACAATGAAAGGTTTGGATAATTGAACCTGGAAAGAATGGTTAAAACAGAGCTGGTTTTGTTTGGCCTGAAGAAAACAGTGTTAAGGAGAGATGTAATAACTATCCACGCAAATGTAAAGGGACATAATAAAGGTGAAAGGGTCAATTATTTTCAATAGCCAACAAGTACAGAATGAGCAGTATCTTAAGCAGTAATGAAAAATAGTAATAGCATTTTATAACCTTTGATGTGTTCAAAACGCAGGGCAAACACTAACAATATTTCTCTGCATGAAGTGAATATTATCAATGCCTTTTAGAGATGAAAGATGCTGATGTAAAAATATTTGCTGACTTACCCTGGTTCAATTAATGAAAAGCCTAGACTTATATCTCAAAAAGTTTGTATTATTTATTTTCAATGATTGATGTATCAGTAGGTGCTCAAGACTGAATCCAAAAAGGGACTGACCATTCCTGAATGCTGGGTCAAACATTTAGGCTCCATATATACTGAAAGGAAATGACAAACACTTCACAATGGATTCCACAGGAAAGAAAAGAAAACAAAAACCCCACTCTCTAGAAAAAAAAGGCCACCTAGAGTTACAATCCATAGAAACTGTATTAAAAACAAGGACTTGAATGTCATCTCTCTTAGGGACTCAGTACCTTTATGAAGGCTGCTCAGAGATACTATTTTAGGTTGACAGAAGAGGTGGATTCTTTGGAATTTGAGCCTAAAGGACTTAAGTCTTTCTGTTTAAATTTATTCTTCAAAGAATGCAAAACTCTTCAGAAAAAAACCCAGTTTTTTGTGAACATTTACATTCAGAAAAAAACCTAAAATATTTAGGGACATGCAAATTATAGGGCATATATGCCCATATTTAAAAATATTTTCGTATCTGGACTTACAGTTTATCGCAAATCATGTCATAATCTTGCTATTGTCTTCAAAGATGCTAGGAGTTATTTTTCATGTTTTATATTGTTGTCTTAGTCTAAATAATGTCACTAAAGTGATTTTGTAGGAAAATATGTGTAGGGTCCTCAGAAGAATGTTAGGTGCTTTACAGCCATGCAAGAAGATAAGTTGCTACTCTGAAATGTTTTCTGTTTAATTAGACAATTTACATAAGGAAGGGAAAGGGGGAAAAAAGAGAATAGGACAAAATTGTTTTCCTTCTCTTCCTTTTTTTTAAAATATTTGACTCTCACTTGTTTGCTTTCACTTAGCTACCTTAGAATGATATAATATTACAGTTTTTTTTCCTTCAGTTGATATCAAATAACAATATATTCTGACCCCATCTCACTGCACAGTTTCAGGAGTCTTAAAGTCCATTAAAATAACTTTATCTTCAGCTGATTATCATTCTCTCTACATTATTATTTCCCCAACCTATGCTTCTTACCTCAGCCGTCTTTAGTTTAAAGTTGCTCTCATATCTGTCAGTGTGCCTTGTCAGGAACTGTTCTGTCAGGCCACCTGATTAGGACTTTTTGTAGATTAGACCAAAAAGAGGTTCAATTTTTAACTCACTTGATGAAGAAATTGAGATTTTTCTCACATGTACATCTCCTGGATGGAGTGCCAGTGCATTAAATGAAAATTAGGATATTGTGAAAAGAAAACTAGCCTAATTTCCCCTACTCTTTTAATCTCTGTAAATTCTTGTAGTACTTTTCACCATAATATCCACCCTTGTGCCAAGAAATGGCTTGAATTCTTGCAGAATAGGACTCCTAGGACCTTTAAACAACAATTTAAAGAGAACTGCAGACAACTGTATTTGGCCAGGTTATGAGTTCTAACTCCATTAAAAAAGCAAAAAGGATGTCGCTTTTTTAATTCTTAATAAACAATTGGAAATTAAGTTTACCAGAAGGGAAAAAAAAAAGTTTTTTATTACATAAATACATGTCTGTTTTTTGAACTGTTTCAAACTTTATTTCAGGGAGGATACTCAAAGTCTTAATGTAGCCACATTCATATACCTGATATTCCTATATTATTACACAAATTATTTTGTTAACTATTTAGCACTGAAGCATTGGTCTTTTAGGTTTAGCCAGGGTGTTTTGAGTATTGAGTATGAATTCTGGATGACCTGTTGTGGAAAGACATTTTTTTTTTTTTTTTTTTCTAATGACCTGTAAAAATATGGTAAGTTGCTGAAATTCTGGCCTGTTAAATATTTACAAAGATGTGCTCAGGAAATTTTTAGTTGTATGGCTTTAATTCTACAATATGGGAAGTCACAGCTAAAGACCATCTGCTGTAGCTTATAACAATGTACTGATGCTGTCAAATCTCATGAGTAAAACAGGATTGCTACCCTGTAGCACACTGAGGAAAGCAGATGTAGTGAATCTATCTGTAGTGTTTACAACCACTTGCCTGCTGAAAAAAGTTGAACTTACTTCTTTCTTTGGAAGCCACAAAAGTTGAATCTACCAATGTCAAATTACCAGACGACTCCATTGTCTTGATGTCATTTAGTTAGCATGGTCTTTTCATTCGATAAACCTCTTATAAACAAGTTGAGTAGACGCTACTAATGTTTATTAAAAACACCTCTTCCTGAACCCCTCTTCTGCTTTACTTTTCCCAGTACTACACTTGTTTATATAGTGTTCGTTAATCAATTTGAATTATTTTCAAGCTGCAATTCCAAGCTTTGTTAATACTATCATGAAATCCTTGCTTACAGAAAAGATGCTACTACTTGCCCTGGTAAAGCATATCCTTATCTCTTTTGTACTGTGATAAACATCTGAACAGTCTGGCCACAGCAGTACTACTAGTAATTCTTTATCATTTAAACCACTCATAGAGAATGATTTGTAAAGCTTCTCTCTTCTGTTTTTTCCAATGAGGTAGAATTATTAGACTGTAGCAGTTTTGCTTCTGTATTGTAGTAGACTCAGCTTCCAAATTCCTTAAATCAAAAAAGTCGATAGCCTTCTGTCATAGTGAAAAATAACTTTTTTTTTTTTTTTTTTAAATAAGACTGAGGACCTTTATATATCTGCTCTAATAAGTGTGAAAATTCCACATGTCCAAACGAATCAACTGTGAAGTTTATTAACAATACTTTAAGAACCAGTATTTATTGAGAAGGAGAAAAATCAACCAAAGTATAAAGGAACAACTTTGTGAGAAAAACAGCAGTATTTTCCTTCTCTTGGAAATTTCCCTTCATATTTTACTTTCTTGGCTTTGTTTTGGAATTAAGTTTGGTGGTCCTAAAAGGTTAGTTACTTAGCAACTAATGGAATGAATTTAATACTGAAAGGCTGCAGCAGAACTGATGCTACCAACAGACCATTTTGTATTTCATCACAATTTAGCACACTTTCTTTTTCCATTCCCCTTAGAAATGCCAAAAATTATTATAAGGGAAAGTTAGGAAATCATATATTGAGAAGTTCTTCACTAGCTTCTGCAGCTCTTTGTTTAGATTTGTTAAATTGAACTGTGGCAAGTAAATTGCTTTCATTAATAAATAATTTTTCAGAGGACTGAACTCACCAAAAGAAGCATATATAATGTTTTTAATCCTATCTGCCTTTTCACTGTTTTCTTTTGGTTATAATCAGTTATGGTGAGTCATTTGTGTTGAGTTGGGCTGTCTCAGTGCTTCAGGAATTCATTTTTGAAATAGTGCTAGTTTTGTGAAAGATGCCAGTCTATTTATGAACCGCTGTGAAACTTCTGATGCCTATAATTCTGAAATCTAAAATTGTGAAGTTCTTTTTAGACCCAGAAGAATGCATAATGCTGGGATAAAGCACCAGGACTTCATCCTGAGGAAGTCTGACCAGCATGTATCAATTGGAATTCAATTTTCCAGAAAATCTTTGGTAAATTAAATTTCTGTCACATAATAATAAGCCAAATGTTCACATTAAACAGATCTATAGTGGTCTTAACTAAAATACATGATTTTACAGGAAAAGGTCTCTTTTGCTCTTCTTTTCCCTTGTATACTTCAATTAGTGTCATGTTATTGGGTTTAGATTAACAACGATATAAATGGCAGGAAAAGTACCACTAACAATGGGGAAAAATGAATTACAGACTCATTGAAAAGAGTACACTGATATTACTGTGAGACTGCTGTCTATATATGAAAAATCATGGTGACAGGGGAAGAGAGGGTTCCTGGCAATTGGAAAAAATTTTATGAACACCTTTAAGACAACAATAAAGACATGGAAACTGTAGACAGGTCTGTCTAACCTCAGTCCCTGGAAAGATCATAGAGAATTACCTCTTGAAAACCACTTCCGAGTGTGCACAATAAAAGATGGTAACCAGGAAGCTGACACAGTTTTAATAAGGCAGAACATAGTAACTATCCTGATTGCTTTCAACAGTGGATTAATGGCAATGGGTAAAATAGGAGAGCAATAAATAAAATACACCTCGACTGCAGTAAGATTTTAGACATTTTCTCTTGTGGATTGCTTACATGAAAATAGAAGAATTGTAGGCCGAACAACTGGATGGGTAGAGATTTGGATGGATGACAAGGCTCTAAGGATAGTAATCAATGCCTTGATATCCATTTGGTGGCTGGTAACAAGTAAGAGTATCTCTGTGTTTCATAGTGTGTTAATATTCTGTATCTTCACCAATGACCTCGATGACAGGCCAAAATACATCTCCAGCAAATTTGTGAGTGGTACTAAAATGGGAATTGCTAACACACCAAACTGGAGCTTCAAGACAACAGGATTTTGACAAACTTGAAAACAGATCTACAGAACCCTGCAGGGAAAGACTGAGAGAACTGGGCTCATTTAGTACATTGAAGGGAAGACTGAGGTGCAATCTAAATGGCAGCCCACAACTTGTCAGAGAGTTAGATATGGTGGAGCAATGTGCCCTTGTGGCGAGGAAAGCCAACAGCATCCTGGGCTGCAGTAAGAAGAGTGTGGCCAGCAGTTTCAGGGAGGTTATCCCTCCTCTCTACTCTGCCCTAGTGAGGTTGCACCTGGAGTGCCGTTTCCAGTTCTGGGCTCCCCAGTTCAAGAGAGACAGGGAGCTACTGGAGAGAGTCCAGTGGAGGGCTACAAAGATGATGAGGGGACGGGAGCATTTCTCCTTTGGGGAAAGGCTGAGGGAGCTGGGGCTGTTCAGCCTGAGGAAGAGAAGACTGAAAGGGGCCTCATCAATGCTTAGAAATATCTCAAGGGTGGGTGTCAAGAGGATGGGGCCAGACTCTTTTCAGTGGTGCCCAATGACAGGACAAAGGGCAACGGGCACAAACTGGAACACAAGAAGTTCTGTCTGAATATGAAGAAAAACTCCTTTCCTGTGTGGGTGACAGAGCACTGGCACAGGCTGCCCAGAGAGGCTGTGGTCTTCTTCTCCGGAGATATTCAAAACCCACTTGGATGCGTTCCTGTGCAACCTGCTGTAGGTGACCCTGCTCTGGCTGGGGGTTGGACTAGATGATCCCCAGAGGCCCCTTCCAACCCCTGCCATTCTGTGATTCTGTAAAGTGGAAGATGGTATAACAAAAGGCAGCAGCTTGAAATTGTTGCATGAAGTTCAGACTGGAATTAGAGAAAATATTTTTGCTAAAAAGGTAGTATGACACTAGAACTGGTAACCCAAAAAGCTTGTTGAATCTCGTTTTTTGGAGACCAGCTCAGAAACCAAGTTTCTGACAGAAATAAACAGCAGCTACAAGAACCAAAATTTTAGTAGAAGAGAAAGATATGATACAACATAGAAAGCATAAGTAAAAAGGAGTGGAAATGTGTGAGGAAAGAAAGATATATCCTAAGAAACCCATTTTGATGGAGTTGAATGTGTTTGGGGACATGCAGAGATGACTGAGTGATATCAAAATGATGAACAATATGATCTTAGTGATTGTGTGAGCTAGAGTTGGCTTAGCATGTCACAGTCTGTGTAAGAGTTGAAAATAGGCTACATGTGCAGGACAAATAAAGGAAAGCAAACAGAAGGCAGTCCCAGCCCTAGAGGTATGACAGGGATTATGGTGTTGTCATCATAGCTGACAAATGAAGAAAATAGAAACTTCTGGTGAGAAAGAAATATCAAGTCTCCTTTTGACATAATAAAACTTAGCCATGTGATGGGCTGACTGAAAAAATTGGAAAAAAAAATCACAGATATTTTAAAAAATAAAAAGAATATTTTTGTAGTTTATATTTTGAAGTTTCTATTCAGATTGAAAGTACAAAAATATTCTGAGAGGTTCAGAGTTTGGAAAAAAAAAGCCCTTTTTTTTTTTTTTTTTTTTTTGAGTATAAGTACAGAAGTAGAGCAAATGTCTTAAATATGACATAACTGAAACTCTTTGTCCTGCCAGCAAGTGTGCAGTTTTGCCAGGTATATAGCTTTATTATAATAACTCTATAGACTTTCTTCTTTATATTAACTTCAAAGACACAGAAGAAACTGACGTTAAGGACAGCCACTTCACATTGTATATTTTTATTGCATGGGTATACAGGATCTTCTAATATGATTTAGTAGACAGCCAAAAGGATACTTCTTACTGTCATTGTGCAATTCTAATAGGAGTAGTTTTAACAGAAAAAATACAACTGCATTGTAGTTTAGAGCTGTTTTTCATTTCCTTAATAATATCTCTCTTAATATTTGTGCATCTTACCACATGCATTTTTTAATAAGTAAACTGGTGTCATAAAATAAGAACAACATAGTTAATTATTTATTTTTGTTCTTTTTATTAATTTATTTTTGCATAGCAAATCTAGCACAGACAACCTAGGCAATCTTAGTTCTATACCTTAGAGATGGCGATCCCTATTCTATTTCTGATGTCCAGCAGAAAATTATAGAATCACAAAATCATTTATGTTGGAAAAGACTAAAATCTCTTAGACTTTGCACATTTGATTTCTATGTTTACAAAACAGAAGTAGTAGGTTTTATCCCTTTCTCATGATTATGAGTAATTTCCAATGTAGGGTTGGAGAGTTGCACGCTTTTTAGATGGAGCCTGGTAAACTCATAAAGATGTTACCATACAATGGAATCTCTGATAGCTAGGGAAATAAACCTGGTGACCTATCGGGTCCTTAGTGGTCTTGCTTACACTACTAACAACTTGAAGAAACCCATGTAGTTTTGATGAAAGCTACAAAACCTAAAAAGTCTGATGTAAACTTTGAATGTAAAGATCGTATAAGAGAGGCAATGTGTTTACAAAGGCTGTTTCTGCTGTGCTCTGCCTTGATTACTGGTGGTGGTCAGTTCTGAGATATTCCTTCATTAGCATTCCAAATAAGTCTATCATTGTATGACCCCAGTCATACAGGGGTAGACAATAGACAGAGATGAGATATCTATCTATTATGAAGGACCTTGGAGGTGTATTACGGTTTAGCAGCTGGCATAACGAGCACAAAGTGTTCAGAAGGTGGCAAAGAGTTTGGTGCTGTTTCAGCCACCAAGTAAACAACCCTTTGTGGTGGTCTGGAGTGAATGTATTTTGAATATTGCATTTCATATTAGACACTACATTCCAAAAAAAATATATTGAAAAACTGAGTGAAGTTTGGAGTACAGAAAAAAAAAAATCAAGGTGGTAGAGGGATTGATTTCTGAGGAAAGATAAAAAGAAGAAAGTATGTGTAACTTGACTCAGCAATGATAAAAGGAGGGCAGAATTAACAGGCTACAAATAGCCAATGGATTTAAATATTAAGTCAGAAAGAAATAATTTAGTGCAGGACAAGGTGATGCAGCTAGACTGTTGGCATGAAATTAAGGAAAAGAAACTGTAAACTGAATGCCAAAGTAACCACTGCAGAATGGATTTGTTGACCTTCTGATTGGATTTGAACTATAAAGCAATAACAGTTGTGACACTCATTAGGTTGATCTTTGACCAGTCATACTAAACCTGTCACCGAGTCAGAAACTAGCATTCTTTTATTTTATAATCAAATAAGTTATCCTTGGCTGTGTTAGGAGGAGTGTTCCCAGCAGATTGAGGGAGGTGATCCTTTCCCTCTATGTTTTTTTCATCGGTTAGTTCCTTCATTTTCCTTGGTAGAAAGGAAGACCTCTGCATAACATGTTTCCTATGAAATTCTTTAATTTGCGAACTTTAAATGTCAATTTCTATCATTTTCCAAAGTGCTTCCTAATTTTTATGATTGATTAGTTAGAATTTCTACTAGATAGTGAAATTATTTTCACTTACAGCAAACTTAGCAGTTGCTTATGATATTACTCAAGCAATATTACTGAAATAACTTAAATTGCATGTTGTGGGTTAAACCTAGTAGGCAGGTAAGCCACACACAGCCACTCAGTCGCTCCCCCACAGTGGGATGGGGGAGAGAATCAGAAAGGTAAAAGAAAAAAAAACTCATGAGTTGAGATAAGAACAGTTTAATAGGTAAAGCAAAAGCTTCACAAGCAAGTGAATTCATTCACTACTTCCCATCCACAGGCAGGTGTTCAGCCATTTCCAGGAAAGCAGGGCTTCATCACATGTAATGTACACTTGGGAAGACAAACACTGTAACTCTGACCATCCTCTTTCCAGCTTTTATTGCTGAGCACGACTTCATACAGTATGGAATATCCCTTTGGTCGGTTGGGGTCAGCTGTCCTGGCTGTGTCCTCTCCCAGCTTCTTGTGCCCCCACAGCCAACTCACTGGCAGAGCAGTGTAAGAAACCAAAAAGATCTTGACAGTGTGTAAGCACTGTTCAGCAGTAGCTAAAACATCATTGTGTTATCAACAGTGGTTTGGTCACAGCTCCAAAACAGAGCACCCTATGAGCTACTGTGAAGAGCATTAACTCTACCCCAGACAAACCCAGTATAGTTGTGTCCACGTTCTTGTCCCAGAAAGAGTCAGAAGAATGGACAGTTCTTTTGTGCAGTATCTCAGTGGGTATTTGAATTGCCAGTTTGTTCTGGATTGGCTAGATTGATGAGGATCTAAGGTGTTCTTGTTAATGCTTCTGGAGCCTAGAGAAAAAGCAAGGGTAAGAGGGGATGAATAAAGCTGTTCCTCAAGAGAACAGAAGCTTCAGTATTAACATGTTAGTAAGTTAAAGCTATTTTTTTTTTTAACCCATTAAAATAACTGGAGCTTGAATTAGAACTGGAGTTATCCTTGCTTCTGTGAGGACTCCAATAACTAGGATGAATCATGTACTTGCATTGTTGTCTTTTCTGTGCTATGAAATCTATATTTTACCGTGCAACACTGCAAATAGGTGAATTTGTACTTTGTCTTTCTTGGTGGGACCCCAAATTCTTCACTTACCACTGCAGAATTTTTTTAGCTTTGTAGTTTCCATGCCTTTCTTGGAGTCATCACCGATCTTCCTCGCTAGGAATGAAAAGTGAATGGCTACAACTCCTAGGTAGATGAGATACACCAACCTTTCTACTGTGGAGTAAGAGATGTGGAAAATGGCCGGGAGAAAGGTGATAGGGTAGGACAAGAGGGCCTCACTGGTGGGCATCTTTTCTTCTATTGTCTTTTAATCAGGAGAATGCTCAAGTCTGAGTCTTAAGCATTTTCTACAGCACAATAGATGCACTTTCTTACTCACTGGCCTTTGTGGATTTCATTCTCAGATATTTAACTCCTCCTAGATAATGACACTACTTACCTAATTCAAAGCATTGATTTCGGTATTATGATAGAGACATTAAAAGTTAGATTTCACAAATATAGTAATAGCTGAATCTTTGTGTGACGTTGGCCTCTAAGCATTGACCTTACTTATGAAACACTAAGTAATGACCTCAGAGCTTGCACTTTTTCTAATATCAAACAATGTTTGCTTCCAACTGCAAAATCAAGAACTACTTTTATGCCTGATTGCACTATATATAAAATGGCCACAATGGACCTGTGTGCTTTAAGGTCTCTTGAGGAAAGATGTGGAAAACAATCATAAAAGGCAATGAGAAGAGCTTTAAAACAAGGAGACAATAGAAGCAAGGTGAATATATTGTTTGGATATAAAAGTACAGGTCAGTTGTGTCAGGGCCCTGGGGACACTATCAGCCCTTCCTGACCTTGCCCAGCCCCACCTGCAGCCTCCCCACACCGCTGCCCCATTTCAGCCCCCTGGGGCCATCCCTCCCTGCCTCAGTGATGCTGCAGCAGGACCAGTCTCCACCTCCCCACAGTCCTGCCCTGCCCAGCCATGGGCCCCACCAAGCCAGGCCCACCTGTGGGGCCGTGTCCTGGCCCAGCCTCAGTCCGCGCCATCCCCAGGGAGGTGCCCAGTCCCAGGGCTGAGGCTGCCCCAGCTACCCTGCTCCCCAGCTGGGTGGTGGGACAGGCTCTGGCTGCCAGGCCCCGGCTGGCTGCCCAGCCTGGGGATTCCCCGTGGCTCCCAGTTCCCAGCCCCCAGGGAGCTGCTGGCTCATACTTCTCCATAATAAAGAGCATACTCAGAGAAAAACTTATAAATGGGTGAGAAAGGATCCTTCTAAATCATCAGTCATTTGCCTCAGGGAAAAGGAAAATACTCTCAGCTGTTATTCAACTCAGCCCCACAGACAGCTTTCTGTTTTTGTTTGGTTGTTGTTTTTTTTTTTTTTTTTTTTTTTTTTAAATAGATGACACATTGCATGCTATTTTTCTCTCACACAAGCTAAAGTTTTCTGTGCTTTTTTTCAGAGCAGTATGGTATTTTCTGTTAACACATTTTCTGTAATCTTATAAGGACTTCTTGGAACTACATTTTAAAGAAATAATGATGTTTTCATTCATATACATAAGATATATGTACAGAGCAGTAAGATATATATATGCTTAGCAATAAGATTATGCTAGCATTACATTTACAGTTGCAATGCTATTGTACAGACAGCCCTTGAAAAATAGCTTCCATTGCATTGATAATTCAAATAAGTTTTGAAATTTGCTATCAAATGTACAGAAACCTATTGGTATTCTAAAGCTTGAATTTAAAATGGCCAAGATTATTAAAAACAAGTAAATCGTGGTTTAATGTTTTATTAGTTCCACTTTTTTCCATCTCTTTGAGAACTCTTCAATTTATTGCATTGAATCAGTGTCCTTTGAAAGTGCCCTGATTATGTTGCCCTTACAATTCCAGAAGTCATATTTTAAAAAGGTCAAAATGTTTATCTTTATAACAGAAAAAGTCATAGCTACTTATTGGTCTTGAAGTTGTTTCCTGTTCTGTTCCCCTGATGTTAATTTCAGTGCTTCAGCTTTCTTATTCTCTTTTCCTCTTAAGCCTCGGGTATGTACTTTTGATGTATATAATTCAAGACAAATAAAAATCAAACTGAATAGAAATGAGCCCTTTGATCTTCTAAATATATTGCTAAATTAATCTCTTTTCCTTACCTCTATTTTTTGAAAAGGACACTGCTGCTTTTGAATTACTGATGGAGGAATTTACCCTTTTGATGCATACCTCACTGCTCTTCTGGAATTATCTTTTTCTTCTTCTGTTTTTCACCAAAAAAGTCAAAGCTTGGCCTTTTAAGTGATGATCACCTTTCCAATGACCGTAAAGGAATCACAGGTTTTCATTTTTATAATTATTCTAACCAGTTCTGCATTTTATTCCTGAACATTTCTTTAGATAGCTCAAGGAAGAAGTCTTTATCCATGCAGAGCATGGTCCCATGCACAGCTGATGATAGATATTTCAGCTCAGTTTGTAGGAGTATGGATTAAGCAGTGACAACAGCAAAACTATAGAGCCTCTTAGAGTGGTTTTGTGTCTAATGGCAATGAAACGTACTACTTTAGTGAAAGATGCACTATGAGAAATCCTTGGTCCCACTTCAGCTGCTTGTTCCCCTCACTGGTGCCAAACGATGAACTGATTGATGTCTGGTCTTGCTCAAAATGACATGACTGAGATCTTTCTGGGAAGGTGCAGAGATATGCAGAGATAATTATATATATATTTAAAATTAATTTCAATTTGTGAAGCATAAATCACAATTTCTAACCATGTGAACATTCTGGGAAATTTTTGTGATGAAAGAGAGGTAGGTTCATGAGAAAGTTGACTTGTTGAAAATTGTACATATCTAGATATAATAGAAAAAAAGAGATGCTTTTAATGCAAAGAAAGCATTGGTTTTATTAATTAGATAAAATTTTGAAATTTAATTTCTATTAATTAAAAGGAAAACACTGAAGACTTGGAATGTGTTAATTTGGTAACTTTTAGGAGTTATTTGTGAGATTTGTCTATTTTTATGAATTATTAGTGAAGTTACTGTAATCCTGAAAGGATTTGATAAAATATTTATAAGGTTATTTTGTGTTATAATCTTATAGTTTTAGAACTAGTGTAAATGTAAATAAATAGACATGTAGCTAATATAATAGGACTCTTGAAATATATAGTGAAAACATACATAAAGTTGTAAATTAAAGTTCTGATTTGTCACTAATAATGTTTTTTTATGTGACAATCATTTTGTGTAAGGACAGAATGTTACATATTCTAGTATAAAAGGAGTAAAAATGTGATGGGAAAATGTTGCTTTTTAAAGATTTTTTATTTTCCTAATGATGCTTAGTCTTTCTCTTGATTTCTTGTCAAATGAACCTTTGTCTTTTATGTATCTTTTGTCTCTAAGACAAGTTATAGAGTGGTCTATTTTACAAAAAGAAAAATGATCCCTCTCAGTCTTTTATGTATATGAAGTCTCTCTGTCTTAGGTATTAAATTATTAGCTGTGATGGCTTGGTAGCATTTGACATATTTCTGAAACAAGTATTTAATCCAATGTCCGAAATATTGAGTGGTAGAAGCAACAATTAGACTTGGAAGTATGTGACAGAGGAATGGACAGGCCCTTTGTTGGAAAACTGAGGGCAGATTTTTATTGTTTTTTTCTGTATTCTTTTCAGCATACAAAGTTTTTTCATGGTGACTTTCTCTGTCCAATAATGGGTTAAAATAATATGTAATTCAAAAAAGAATTAACTCTTTGTTGTGCATAACCAAAAATTTATCAGTCAGCTGGGCATGAAAAGAAGTCAAACTCTTTTAAAAGAGCTTTTGTATGGTGTTTCTAAGTAGCATTGCATTGCATCCTGTAGATCTTTCACAAGAGGTGAGCTCACGTTATGGCCACCTAACAGTTTGTTGTTCAAAAAGGACTGAAAATGATCTTGCTAATTTCCCCATAGCCTTTCTTTCTGTCTACTGTCCAAGTAGACAGCTGTAAGATTTTTTTTTAAAAAGCTCATAAATGTATACATTACTAATAATTCCTCTCCCAGTTATTTGGCCATGCTTTAGAATAGAAGCCAATCTGGTAATTTTATCCATGAGAATTCCAGCAGAAGCGGGACATAAGACTGTCTTGTGGATACTGACAAACCTTGGGCCTAAGCTCAGTCCCTTGTTGCTTAACATTCCTTGAAGAGTTCTCAGTATTATCAAAAGCAGAAATTTGGCTAGTAAACAAACTATGCATTTGGAGCTTAATAACTGATCAGATAAAAGTCATGTTTGTATCTATACAATGCTATGTTGATGCCTGAGCTAAGAAACCTGATAGCATAGTTAAGCAAATTCTGTTTCTGAGTCCAGCTTGACTAGAAACCCGTTTGGCTGAATTCCTAAGCTGTGGTAGCATGAAGAAAGTGATTATCGGAGCTCTTAAGATACCCATAGGTCTTAATGACCCTGATCAGCCTCATCTGGGCTTCCACCCACACCATCTGCCTTGGGTCCCAGGAACCTCAATTAAGCTGAGGCCTGACCACCTACCTGCCTTGCTTGGGCTGTGGCTGATGGACCTTGTACCTACGCTGTAAGTAACTTGTCTCCTGAATGGATCTCTCATATGTATGTTATATCTTGTCTTCACTCCTGTCTTTGATTGTGTCTTCTGCTGCTTCAAACAGGGTTCCTTGGCTAGATCCTGTGCCTGGTTTATCTCCTTGCCTTGTCTGGGGGTGTTGCTGGGCTCCGTTATTAGCACACTGACCAGTCCGCCCCGGCTGGTCAGCACTCTGCCCTGTCTGCGCTGTGGACGCTCTTGATTACTCTTCTTCTTGGAGTACCCTGCTCTTTGTACTCCATTATACGGATACAATGAGGTGACTGTAAACAGGGAGGAAGGGTGATACTTAAAGTAAAAAAAACAAACCAAAACAAAAACCAAAAAACAAAAGTTAGGCAAGAGAATAGTGAGACAAGAAATGTTAGACAAGGATCTTGGAATACAGAAGACTGGTGAACCTCACATTGCTTAAAAAATAAGAGACTGATGTGTTAGCTAAGGGCAAAGTTGTCTTGTAGTATTCCCTGCTTGTCCTAGTGAAATTGTTCCACTGTGTAGAAAAGGAATTCAGATTCATCAGACCACATCAAGTCTCTGTTATTGTTAAGTGAGGGCTTTCAAATTGTGTGCCTGCTGTTACCACTGTTCCTATGGTTTGCCCAACAACTACTGGTTATTCTCAGTTTGTACTCTCTCGTTTTCCTAATTCAGGTGTAGTTTTATGTGTATAATTGAACTCTCTTTAGTGGCTTACGACTTAAAAATGGAATCATGCAAAAGATACCTGAAAATTTTAACCACTAGAGTTAGACTTTTTTTTTTTTTTTCCCCCAGTTACTATTTATTTTTGAAAAGGAGACTATTTCTACAAAAGAGAGCTTGAGAGACAACTTCTATGAAACACTTCATAAGTCTAGTGATTAAAGTATTCCTATGTCCCTAAGAGCATTTAAACCATCAGCTTTCTAAATAAGGAGATTTAGAGTTGAGCTTCTTACCTGCTTGCATACTCCTTGACCGCTGGCTACACGATTGTATAGCAATCTCTTTCCATTTTTATTTAAAACTCCATCCTACAGCAGAATAGAATCATTTGCACTGCAAGATACTAGTATCTAAAGTGCTTTCTCTCCCATCCTTTTTTTTTTTTTTTTTTTTTTTTTTTTTAACAAATGAGCATTTTTCTGATTAAAAAGGTGTTGGCAGAAAATGTCTGATTAGCCCGAAGCATTTAAACTACATATTTGAAAAGTGAAATCACTAAAGACTGTTATGGACTTGGAACATATGCACATTTAGCAAAAGTAGAAAAGAAAACAAGCATTGATCTCTGTTTCAACGAACATTTACAAGATCATACCTAGACATTTGCAATCAGTAAATGTTTTGGGATTTTGCCAAGATTTCTCAGTATCAATTGTTACTTTAATCTAGCAGAAGCTAGGAATAATTTCCCAGACCTGAGTAGCTTCTAAATTATTCTTAAGGTCCTAAAGTTAATCTCTGGAATATATTTTTGCAACAATTAAATATGATTTTCTATGCCTCATTTATAGTGTTGCTACAAATTTTTGCTATTGATAAAACACTAATAGATATTATATCAATATAACAATAATCTCTCAACACAGAAACTATTAAAATGAACACAGTATACATTTTTGAAATGCATTGTGTGTGTTCATTTTGATACACCTGTTTATAATTTACATTCCCAACAAACAGGTCTTATTTTACCACAGGCTTAAACCTACATCTGAATAGGTTCTCTGAAACATACTTTACTCCAATTTTAGTTTTATGTTATGATTTTCTATTGCATTAGAAGTTTATTTTACCACTTGAAAGGTATACCTCTTTTTCTTTCAGCTACATAAAAATTTACATATAACAAGATTATAGCACAAAAGCATTTGTCACTGTATTTAGTATAATTTTTTTGGTTATATATCAGTATGCATTTATAAACACCATTGCCCCCCACCAAAATTTTGGGCCACCATGAAATATTAGAGTCATACTTTTACTAGTGCTTAAATAATTGTATAATTTGAGGGAAAAAAAAAATAACTACAGAACTAACAAATCAGTTGGTGAGTGTTAGGATGTTAGATACTGCTGATTTTGAGACTGTCAAAGCAATATAGTTCAGCATGATAGGAAGCTTTACTTAGCAGTTGGAATGGACAGACCTAATGCCTCTGCAGCCTTAATTTGACCCTCCTGTGCCTGTGCATTAGGACACAATTTTTAGTTATGTAGTCATATATAAAATAATGGATAATTTCCTTGGGTATTTTTCTGATAAGATTCTAACTTATTTAGTATGTAGTATTTTAAAAGTTTTGACTAATAACTTAAAGATGATGCTTGCGGGGTGTTTTTTTGTTTTTTTTTTTGGTGTGTGTGTGTTTGGTTTTTTTCCCTCTTCCTTAAGGAAGCCATATAATTATTATTAGTTTGTTAACTGTTGACTTAGTTACTTGTCAATACTAGCAGTTTTTACAAAACAACATCACTTCCAGGATAATCTTGTAGATTTATCTCAAACACCTGTTGATGCCTCCCTAACTACTTCTCAAAAATTTGGTAGGATTGAATTTAAACTTAAAAATATTATATTCAAGTGCATCTTTCTCAGAAAGCTGTAATAAAAAAAGATAAGGAAATTGTATGAAAGCCACTTTTCAAGTATCTTGTAACTTTTAATTATTTAGCTTTATATCAATGATGGACATATTCTAGCAATGTTATCAAGCTTCTGAATGTGTATTAACTCAGAAAATTCTGCTAACATTAATAAATTAGAGTTCATATTAGAGAAAAATTTATAAGTGAGAACATAAAAATTAATAAATGAGAAGGTTAAAGTAAATTAAGTGCATCGTTTCAGTACTTGTATAGATAGAATTGGCGGTACACAGGTACCAAAGGAGTGCATTATCTTTAATAATTTATTAAACTTAAACTCACTTATCTTAAATCAATCTTCCTGTAATTATAGTACAGTTATGCGGTTAAATAATGTTGAAAAATTCCAAATCTAAGCAGTTCAGTTTAATAATCCCAGAAAATGGCTGTGCTAAGGCAGGTGTTTTGTCCTTTCTTTTGTGGTGGATGTGATCAAGTTAACTGCTTCAATGTCAATTGCTGTCTCATAGTTATTGATAATTTGTGCAGTTTAAAGGTAGTATTCTTTGATTTGTCCAACATTTTTAGGGACAATTCCTTTAGATTTTTGGAGGGAAAAGCTTTATTCTTTGTCATGCCTTCTGTAAATAAAATAGTTCTGTGTCAGTCTATATTAGAATTTTTAGGATTCTAATCACAGACCCCACAGAGCCATCCAGAAGACTAACTCAGGAAGTGTCCTCTGTAGATGTAGGACTTCTCTAATGTTTGGATTATAAAGTTTATTGCCTTCCCTAAGGTGTAGCAAGTCCTAATGTATAACATCGTAAAATAAAATGACTAAGTAACTGTTCTCTTTCTACTTCTGTGCTACTTTCACCTACTTTGCTCTGTAGCACTTCAAGGAACTGCACTGAAGTGCTCTTTTAAACAAGTTGGTATAAATGGAATGTAGGCAGAAGTCATGCAATTATACTATTCCTTCTCTACTTTTGCAAATCATAGAATCATAGAAAGGTCTG
>KL271613.1:40098-103786 GCA_000699545.1 Podiceps cristatus | reverse complement strand
CCTCCCCCGATAACCAGGACTGCTGATAAAGAATCAAATCAAATCAATCTGCTACACATCTCCCATGGTCATACTCTATTCACTACAGCAGATTAACTGGGGTGAAAACACCAGGCCAAGATCCATCTCATAGTGAATTTTGCTCAGATTGCCACCAAAATCAATGCTGAATGAGCTCAGTTAAAACTAGGATAGTTAGCACCACATACTCCTTCTTACACCACCTGTGAGCTAGCAAAGAAACAGCAGTATACAGGCAGCAAATGCTAGTATCACCCCCCTGCCCCATCCTCTTCCCTAGGCAGGGACAACTTTTTGCTATATTCACAAAAGAAAGGTTCATGGCATCAAAAAATACAGCCCAGCATTTGAAACCTGGGCACACAAATATTGGGAAGACGATGTTCTATGAATTGTGAATGGCAAGCAGAAAGACAGTAGAGAAGACAGGCAGGTAGAAAATTACTATTGACTGTTTTTCACAAAACAAGAACTAGGGGCTACCCAGTTAAATTACCAGGAAGGAGGCATAAAAGAAACAAAAGAAGTATTTTTAAATATGGCACGTATAAGTTAGGTTCACAGACAAGAAATTTTTTGCAAGGCAAAAACATAAACAGGTTCAAAAGGACAAATTCATAGGAGTTAGGTCTAGCGGTGGCCATTAAATGTAACAGTCTGGATGCCTCCAAACCACTGAATTCCAGAAGTGGAGGGGCTCATTGCTTTTAGAGCACTCTCTTTTTATCTGCTACCCTAAGCATCCTGCTCAGAGGATGGTCTCTGCTGTGAAAGGACATTTCTTAATTCTTAAGCTCAAGCAGGCAGCTTGATTGAAGTGGTCTGGCATTTAAGATGTTACTGTCTCCAACAGAGGCAGTATTGCCTAAATCCTTTTGAATATCTGGCAGCTTATACATAGGAGCCTAGTGATAGCCATAACAGTCTCAAAAGGTTTGAATTTTTTGGTTCATTATTTACTTATTAGTTATTTCAAAGTAGCATTACAATGTGCAGCAAAAAAAGACCAACCAAATCCCAAATCCACCAAACCAATAAAGACAGTCTTTTAACAACCTTTGCTACAGCAAACTATAAGCTGTGCGTGACACCCAGGGAACACATCACCTGACGGCCCATGAATAAGGAGCCATGAGTTGTGAACCCGCCCTGGGCGTCTAATCTTATAGCTCAAGCAATAGGCAGATGTGAGGATTGATCTTAAGTTTTAGAGGCACTGGAGATAGCAACTGATGTGCTACAGCTTGTTAAAAGACCAAATGCTTTAATAAATACATAATCATTTAGCTGTTGACACCAGTGTTTATTCAGTTCCTTCTGGGGAATATTTCACTTTGCACTGAATACAGAAGTTGTTGCCACCTTTTTTGTAAACTTCTGTTTCATAGTAATTTTCTCTCAAAGTGTGATCAGCTTTGATACGCTCTGTCTTTACTGATTTTGTTGGAACCAGAAACACAGTACTGGAGAGTAGGATATTCTTGCAGTACTTAAGGCTGAGTCAAAAAAGAATAGTTGGATATGTCCCAAGGAAACCTTTCTTCAATGACTGTCAGCTTAACAGAACCAGTTAAAGGTTTAGATTAGTACTTGTGAGGTCTTTATCCCAGTATAACTGGACCACCAGGACGTGAGCTAGGTATCTGTCCTGCCACGTCTTCCATGTGGGCTTAACCCTGTTTAAATGGAGGCCTTCAAAGAGCGCTCCTGCTCATTAAAGGGACCCATTACTTTCCGGGCCACCAATGGACTGACACGTACCCTGGCTGCTGAAGTAAGTGACAGCAAATATACTACCAGCTCCTCTTTCCTGCCCAAGCTGTACAAGCAAAGGCAACAAGTGGTGTTTTCAAAGCAGCTTCCCTCTGTCATTGTATGGTCACACCCTGAGCGGGAACTCATTTATTTCAGGCTACAGTCACAGTTACGTGGATGAAACTACCTATATGATCAGGGGCCAGCCGGAAGGGCTGTAGAGCCCGGCCTATCATCTGCTGTTAAACATCCTTATTAACGGAAGCAAATGGAAGTGATTTGTTATTCATTAGATGCACAATCCTATGAAACTCAGTTATATGATTTTAAAACATGTAAATATTTGCGTGCGCGCGCGCTGTATTTGACATCAGATTCTCTGCTCATCTCTAAACTGAGAATGAAATAGCTGTTGAGTTATAGATATAACCTCAGAGCTATAAAGACTTTTAATACATGCTAAAGCAATGACATGTATTTGATTACTTTCACAGTCTATTAAGCCTGATAAAAACAAAGAGCACCAATAATGAGGGAAAAGCACCATTTGTCAAGTGCCACCTTGGGTTGCAGATAATATTGCTATTTTTCAGATATGTGACTGCAGACAAATAGGAGGAAAGCAAAGCCCTTAATCCAGCATGACTTTTACTCAGCTATCTCCTTTGGCCTACATTGTATATTTGCTGCAGGACCTTAGTTCACAAGCAAGGTGCTGGTGGCATCATCACTCTCCAAATGTTCACGTTTCACTCTGACTCTTAATATCTCAAGATGTTTTTTTCTTCCTGACTGACAATGCCGTCCTCTGCCTTTGCACGACACATGCACAGAATGGATATCTATATACTCATATACCCCTCTCACTTTTCTCTGCCTGCTATCAGCCACTCTCAGTTCATCATGGAAGGGACCCCAATAATTTGTTCATTTACAACTACAGTCAGTGACCAATTCATCACTGTTAAAGAATAATGTTTGTGAACAGGCTAGGATGCATAATGAACCACCGGGTATTACATTTACCCTGCGAGCAGAATAAATGCATGGTGTCCCTCCTAGCCCTGGAATAACGAAGGGCTGTGCTCAAGACAGGTTGAAAGGTTCTCACCTCAATGAGGATTTCCATAGCAGCAAAGCAAAGAACGCGAACTCATCACCTCACTCAGCCAGGGTACTGCTTTTTACAAGTAAATACAATTTTTTTTTGTTTAATTTTTAGTTTTTACCCACCAGGACAATACATTCACTTAACTGAGGGTATACAGACTGTCACTGGACTTCATCAAACCATGCAGATTGCAAAGGGTTGCTGGAAGTTCTGGCTGAATATCCTGTTTTGCAGACACAAATAGCCCTGAGCAGCAGTGAAAACCAGGGGCAGTGTGGAAGGAGATGAGTACAAGGATGTGTCTCTGGGTCTGTGAAGCTGACTTCTTTGGCTAATAGCTTGCACTCTGCTTTTCTTAGATCTTCCTTAAGAGTATCATCTCATCTCACGCATCTTATTGAAATGCAACTTTTGTTTCAAAAGCCGCTGGAGACAGTTAGCAAAAAAAATCTAATAAGACTATCCAAAGTTGACAAGGTCAAATGATTGTTTTTATTAAAATATTTGAGCCTCTTGGAAATGTTAGTTCAAGTCTGTCTCTGCTGCCTTATTTTTTTTTTTTTTTTTTAAAAAAAAAAAAAAGACAGTTTATCTCTCTTTTGATATTTACATTGAAACAGGCTGAAGCTAAAAACCAGCCTGGAAGAAAAAGGACATAATATTCCCTCCTTAAATGAATCTGCCTTCTAGAAACAACTTAATGTAAACATTACTAGGCTGGTATTTACATAACTTTATAGGCAGGTTTGCCTCTTAGAGAGCTTGTGTCTGGGGCAGGGGACATAAACTAAAAAAGGGAAAGATCCCATACATGCCGATAGCTGTGGGACATTTGGTTATGCCGTTCTTTGCCCTGATGTTGAATTCGTGAGAGCAGATATGTTCAGAAGCCTCCGTCTTTCTTTTTTGTTTCCCTTTTTTGGAATTTTACTAAAAATAGGCATAGCCCTCCCGTGAAATGGCTCTCTGCACAATTTGCTTTCAGAAAGCATGAAGTAAAACTTACATAAAAACATCAGGACCCAAGATAGCATTTCCAACCAGACCATAATTCGTACAGTCTTCCATGAGCGACATGCCTAAAATTATGTGCATGTCTTCTACTGTGATGGATTTCAGCACCTGGTAAACAAGTACAGTAAATACCGAACTCTGTTAACATAAGGAGCAAGACATTCCCTGCTTCTGCCTGCTTGTGAAATAGCCTCATTTTAGCTCAGGAGAGAAGAAGGACTAATGACATTCTAATACTACAGTCGCACAGGAAACCATTTTCCCTTCATGCAAAACTTTTCAAGATTTCTTCTTCTGAGAGGAACTAAATCTTTTTTTCCTGAGTTTCCTTTAAGAGAAACTGAAAAAAGAAGGCATGTCTGTAATATGTCAGATATCATGGTAACAAGAACATTTATATTGGAGACAGAAAAACCAGATCCAAGTCTCTCCTTTTTCTCCCTCTCACTTGGATTCCTCAGAGGCGTGGGATGCGACATTATGAGGTCTCTCTCCCACATGTAAATGAATCACAGTGTAACCTCCTTCAGACCCTTCTGGGGATAGAAATCTGTATCTGAATCAAAGGTGACTGTTGTCTGTAAAGCTTCGCTACTCACTGCTATGCTAGAAAACATGGAGTGTCTGAGACCTAGAAGTACAGAAAAAAAACCCCAATCACTTGGCCTCATGGTCAAGGCAATGAATTGTTCAGTTCTCTCCTTGTTTCTGTCATAGACTTCTTTGATGGTACAAAAACTTATTACAGGTACTACTTAGCACAAACAAGTTGAAATAGGAGAAAGATGATGGCTACAATTGTAGTAGAAAAAGATAATACATTAGTTATCAATTTATTCATGCATTCATGAACCTATGCTAACTGCTGCAGAGAAAAATGACAGTGACGATGCACTAACCCCAGTAGCCTGAAAACTTCATCAAGGTTTGAAAGCTTCAACAGTTCCGCTTCATTGCTTCTCAAAGAGCAAATTCCTCATACTGTTTCCAAATAAATGTTTATTATCTAAATACAATAAAATGGAAAGCAACTCTGGCTTAAATTTGATGACAACCAGAAATTAGAAGACTAAATGCCATACAAGTCAGTCGTTTGAGTTTGCGTGTTTCAGAAGAGTTTTAAATGGCTTTTATTTTTTTTATTAAAAACAACTGCCATTTTCTTGCAACATCCCATATTTAGTTTCTAAACCATGTAGAGATTGTCCTCTAATTGAAAAAATCCAGCCGCCTCCTCCTCAAAATAAAAATCTAGGAAATACTCTTGCATTTCAGTCGAGAGAGAGCTAGCATATACTAGCACACTCAGAGCTTCAACAATGCAATATAGTACACTGAAAGTATCTCTGTATTTTAAAACAGGTTGGCTGGAGAAAGAAACAATTTGATATCAGTTTAGTAGGACAATGCTTGAGCAATTTCTGCAATTAAAGCAAATCTGAGCAGTGCAGAAGAGATCCAGTATCAAATAGAGCTTAAAAAAACCCCGGGTCATGTGAATTCCACTAAATGCTCTGGTGAGAGCAAGAAAGCAATGTTGGTTTCTTAAATATAGTATTAATTTTCATATTTCTCATGTCCTGCGAGAACATCTACAATTAGATGCTAAAATGCTGAGCCCAAGTGTGTAGGAACAGGAATCTAAAGCAGGTTACTAGCCTGCTACCCAGTCTATTCAGTAAAAAAAAAATACTGTCAGGTCATTTGGACATTCAGGAACTCCAAATTATTTCCGTGGAAAAAGGTAGGTGTTACGTGCTTTTGCACATTAATTAAGCCAATGAAGTTAGGTCCCTGTTTTATAGAGACAAAACTTTGGTCAATGCTTCTATTACATGCCTCAAATCTGCAATTTCTGGTCAATGACTCAACTGGGAATTAAAGGTGCATGGCACCTCTTCAGTTCGAGGCCACACTGCAAAAACTGCACTCGTTTTTCTCTGCATGAGACAGTCAGCAAACATTTCTGTCTTCTTCAGTCAACATACAGCTATGTAGAATGGACTGAATGAAAAACACATGGAAAATACTATTCTGTGCCAACATTAACTCAGAAAGTATCAGTATGGTGTGAGCTGTAAAGTAACCTGGCAGAGATTCAAAATGCATACCCAGCATTGGCTAGACAGTGCTGAACTGGCCATCAAGGAGAAGTGATTTACACAACAAATTAGTGTTTCTCCATTGCTCTCTTTATATGTACAGTAACTGAATTTTCTTTTCAACCGTGGAGGTAACCAGCCTTCAGAGACACCACATTAAATCTGACATTGCCTTTTTACTTCAGGTAGTTTGGTTGGTTTTGTGCCACAGTTATTCACTCTTGGACCCGAGGAATGAAGCCAGCACCTTTCATTATTCAGAGTTTCAGAGAAATCATATCTAGGTCTTAAAAATCACTCATGGCAATTTTATTTACATATACTAAAAGAGAAAGTTTCAGCTTCTCTTAGAAAAAAACATTGATTTTTTTTCCTCAAAAAAGTTTGGTCAGAGGCTTCCCTGGCAATGTAACTCATAGTGTTCCAACACATTAAGGGCTTGCACTCACTGTGCAGAAAACGTCTCGGTTCTTCTTGCACCGGCTAGGAGTGGTGCAGCACGGACCTTCTGGGAAATGAATGGGACTGGTTTGAATACCCTCACTGACCCTTAAAAGCATCTCAGACTGTCCCAGGGACCAAAGAGGACAGCAGCAGCACAGTCCCCAGATCACAGCTGCTACACAGTGCTCTTTTTCTGCAATTAAAAGAACATCTCTGACCTGATCGGTTACTTCCTTAGTAACTAAATTCTTCCCTTAGAAAGTTTTATACTGAAGACAAAACAATCTGACATGAAAGGAAGATTTCAGAACGTGACTGCCGTGTTTCATGTTATATTGATAGAATGGAAATCAACAGAAAACTTGACGCGTTTACTGATTTAGTTATATATTCTTTAAACTGGATGCATCAAGTTTAATGTTTTAATGACATTTTCTTAAAATGGTGCTTGCCGACTTTCTGACGAGATTGTTTATTGAAGAGTAAATAACAGAACTGCATGCTAATCACTTGGCCACTGACTCAGAATTTTTCCATGATAATTAAAATGCTTAGAATCCCCCCCACTATAGAAATAATATATTATACAATAAGGAATCCTGTCTGACATATTTACATTTGTGACACACTGTTCCAGAGATGCCACTGCTCAGACTTGCATTCAAGTACCAACAACATTGAGAAATCAGATCTGGGAAGATAACAGCTCAGCCTTCCAGGGGATTTCATCTGGACAGTGTCAGTGGAGACATTTTATTAACAACTGTCAGCAAGAGAATGCATCGTTACTTAACCAAAAATGCATTTGACATGAAATCAAACAAATTTTATATAGTAGCAGATATAAAAGATTTATAGCACCAAGACACCAAATACTGCAAAATAATGTATTTTGGGCCCCTTTACTTGAAGGTGTGTGGAGGAAGTTCTCTTCTTTGATGTAACTTCATTTTTAACTGAGCAGAACTTATATTTGTGCAATCAAATTCAGTGCTGGGTCATCCCTTCAATGTATGTGATTTGGATACGAGAACAGTGCGTTTAACAAGTGTTAGTCAGATGAGAGAATCCAGGATATCCTGTTAGGTTTTCATACCACTGATTATGACAGGTGATTGTTGCCATTTCTTAATATTTACTGGAAGTAGTGCTGTGGATTAGCCCTACAAAAAACAGTGGGCATCACTTTCCAAACATTTTAATCCAATGCTTAGATTTAGGTGGGTTATTTTCTAAAGCATTAAAGCCAATTCTTTTCTCAGTAGCAATGACTGAGATACAGTTTCTTCCTACTATAGTAAAGTCTTGTTGCGCAGCTCAACCCTGGTGAAGTTGAAAAAATAGCATCTAACTGTTGTAGTATGTCTTTTTCCTCAGCAAATGTTGAAAAAAAAGCCTTTGGAAAAAATTCCATTTGGAAAACTCATGTTTGATGTACAGTTTGGGGATGTCAGTTTGAAAAGTCTATAGTATTTTGGATACTGCATGCTAACTAATTACAAGACTGAGGATCGAGAAAGTTTGGTTCTAGACCTGCAAAGGAATGTGCCTGATCTTGGGCTAATTACTCCAGCTATGATTTACTGCTGTTTTGGTCCTCAGTTTAAGACATATTAAGGAGGACAAAATATTAGGAAGTGTGGATTAGCAACAGATTTTTTGAAAAAGAGAATATTTATTTATAAACCTTCGGATCATTATTTATTCTTAAAAATCTCAAGCAGCACTTTGATTTTTCTACAGTCTGTTGAGCCAGAAACATTTATTTAATTGGCACTGAAGATTTTGCAGGTGGCCTTGGTAACTGAAATAAGCAATTCCCTTTGAGCCTAATTTGAAATAGCTTCTAATTTCAATAGGAGTTGGGTGCCCAAATGCCCTTACAGCAGATGCTTTCAAAGCTCCTTAGAGAAATGTTCAAGTGGTAAGAATTTTTAGCTTAGTACTTTTACTGCAGGGTTATGTCAAACCAGAAGACCCTTCTACTACCCACTGATTGTTCTGGCATAGCATGGAGTATGCAGTATGATAAATAATGAAAGGTTCCAATTTTCCACTGCCTCTTCTAGTCCTTTATATCTGTGCAGAAGAAATATAATACTTTATTGTCCTAACTCAGTAGTATTTCACATCCACCTAGCAAAGACACAAGTGACAAAGCCTATGTCAGTACAATCAGTGAAGAATGAACCAATCCCAACATTAAAAACAGAGGTGTCCTTCCTTCATTCTTCTTCAGGATTGATTTCACTCGGATTCAAAGCTGGATCTGTTTGCTATTCTCAGAAACATTATTATTTACTCTATTTATCATTACAGAGTTGTATTCTACAAAGTCATAATTATTACTAAATTCTGGTGATAGAATATGAACTGTAAGGAAAAAGAACTACATGGTAATTTTCCTAATTTGCTATCATGGGAGCAATCCTTCTGCGGGTAAACACTGCAAGCATCCACTCAGAAATACTCTTAAATGTTGAATGTTACAAAGCTGCCTTCGTAGATGTTTTTTCTGAGAATAACTGCTTACTCTAAACCAGAGTCTAGTATGTATTGCATTTCAAAAGAGGTAATGCCCAAAATTTTACTTACTATTGGATTTCTGTAGCTTACAAAACCCAAGTTTCCAGTAATAAAATAATGTTGTTAGATCGAGCAGTCAAATGACCTGGGTCAGCAACTATTCTCACAGTGAGACAAACTCTACAGATTTACATACTGACAACATTCATTTTCTTCCACAAAAAGGAATGTATTGATCTTTGCTTTCAGGAACTTAAATTTAATTACTTTCCTGAAGGTTTCTACTAGGGCAAAACCCAAGGATCACTTATAATTTATCTGAAGGGAGAAAAGGTTGACATAGCTAACCATGAAATTTGACTTGCATTTTCTTACAGAACATGGAAAATATGAGAAGTATTTCTAAAAATGACAGAGTATATAACTATTGTACCCCATAAAGTATATACTGTTGAGGCTGAATTCATTATTCAAAATTCAGAATTTATTCAGTGGGATTATTAGGAATTTTTGTTCTCTATTTCTTCAATATAATGCCATACACTTTACCTGCCTGGACTTGTTAAGCCCATTCTCTTTCAGGTAAGGAACTTCAAAATACCTATATCTGAAAGGGATTTCAGTTTAAATTGAAACTGTGAAGTCTACTTGATCAGTTTTGTATATTTTTCTGCTGACAAACATACAAATATAGCATTCATTTCAGGCAGATAAATACCCACAGTCCTCAGAGACATTAAAAACTACCTGTGGAATCTCTGCAGGCAAATCCTATTAAAGTTAAAGATGTATTTTTCCAGTTTTCCAAAAGCTCTTCCAAAGCCCAGCTTCCTAGCATTCTCTCTGGTTACCTGGATGTTTTCAGTGTACCAGAAAAGACGTTTTAAAGATGTTTTGAAAAAAGCGCTGATGAGAAGTTCAAGAACTTTGAACACTGATATAACATGCCATGGAGCAACCTCAAGAAAATCATTCACCATTATTTCAACCTTCTTTTCTCAATCATTTCTGAAGCCAGAATTACTAGCTTCTGTTTTGCTACCTATATCCAATTTCTGCTAAAATCAACAGCAAGACAAGCAGTGATTTTAGCAGGATGTAGATCAGGTCATATAACTACATATTTAGACATAGTTCCCAATGCACACTTTCTCCTGGGAAAGCTGCAGTTGATAACACTGCTGGAAGGATTAGAGGAAATGTATGTGTTTGTGCGCGCAGAAAACACTATTCAAAAATACTGTCCTGTGCAGCTTTAAATGGCTTTAAAACTTTCTTTTCTATCTGTGTTCAAGAACAAAATGATTGTTCTTAATTGCTTTTATTTGCAGCATTTGAAGCTCAGATGCAGAGGTGGAGCATGTTGGTGTGACCCTTCCCACACCTCCAAATGATTGGCTGGGGGGAAAGCTATAATGCTCAGCAACTCAGAAACAGCTGTAGCCCAGGGCATAGCTCCCTGTAAGTAGACAATTTCAGAAGCACAATTATTACCTGTGGTCGTCAATCAGTACAAAACTGCACTCAGTTCTGAAAGCAGCTGAAAATATTCCATGTTGGAAAATCAGGTTATAGTTTTGGTGGGGTGTTTTGTTTTTTTTTGGTTGGGTTTTTGGCTTGGTTTTTTTGGTGTTTTTTTGTTTTGTTTTTTTGTTTGTTTGTTTGGTTGGTTGGTTGGGGGTTTTTTTTGAGAGAGAGCTGGATAAAATATTTCATGTTTCCATAAGAACTGTGTCCTTACATCTTTTTTAGGAACTCACATGGTGGACATCTTAGATAGACAACTTTCAAAGTCCAGTGTTTGATTTAAGAGATATTTGTAGCCCATGGACACTTAATTTCCAAAGTAGTAGTGAAATTAGGAATTTCTAAACTGACATTATTGTGCTGCCTTTGTTATTTAAATTTTCCTCTTAATCAAATGCATATATGCAGAGTAGCAAACATGGGAACTTATAGCTGATTTATTATTTCACAAAGCATTAAAAGCAAGTAAAGCATTTAGGCTTAAAACAAGGAATGTAAAATTCACCAACCCACTCCTACAGTCATGGGACAAAGGACAGATTATGGTACAGGACATTTCAGTCAAGATACCCTGCCTACCAGTGGTAAGACAGTATATTGTCTACACAGGACACAACACAACTTGATACAAACAACTCAGGATTTTCTGTGTTCTTTGGGAGGCAGCCAAAAATAAACCACAGAATCACAGAATAGTTTGGGTTGACCTTTAAAGCCCATCTAGTCCAGCCCCGCTGCAACAAGCAGGGACATCTTCAACTAGATCAGGTTGCTCAGAGCCCCATCCAGCCTTTATTGCACCATTATGGAAAACTGAGAATAGAGTGGGCTAGGTCTGAACTCACCGTTTCAGCACTTACTTCTAAACCCCACAAAGCAAAAACTCTTTTCACATGACTTATGTGCAAGGGTTAAAGAAACAGCACAAGCTTCTGATACTGTGCCTGCAAACAGAAGGGAATGTCCACAGAATCCCAAAGCACTCTTCTGTTTCCACTCAAAAGGAAGTAATCAAAATCCCTGTCACTTACTCTCTGTTGGCAGCACAGGGGGAAGTGTGGTCTTAGGCTTCTTGGTCTTCTTCTCAGTAGGCTTTGAGGTCTTTGTGGATGAGGCATCTGCAATCAAAACAAATAATAAAATACAAATCCTATTTAAAAATCAATAATGAAAAAGCTGCCTATTAACATCAGTTTGGTTTGGATCTTTTTGCAAAGTTAGAGGAAATTGCTGTCCTTTTGTTTTTTAAGAAAGATATTCTCCTCAGACTTGCTGGAGAATGTCACATTCTAAAAGGAAGAGGGACCAGAGAGGGAGAAGCCCTCTCTGAAAGCAGCTGCACTGAGAACCTGAGAAATCAACTAGGCAAGAGGCAGTATCTAAGCTGACAGGTCTATTTTAGCTGAGCAGAATAAAGCACAACATGCACAAAGCTGCTGTAGGCAGCGCATGGAAAAGGGAACCAAAGGCATATTTGAAGCACCATCTCATCCAAAAGAATCTCCTGCCATGTCATTCTTCTATTCCATTGTCTATGTGATCTATACAGTTGAATATATTCTGAAAAGCAGCATTTCCTCTATTTGTTTAAATCTTTCCAAGAAGATATTATTATGCACTGGTTCATTGCTAAAGAAAAGTGGCAAAAGGGACACCATAGGACTCAAGGTTGATGGATTTCATTATTCTCATGATTGCACAGCTTGTATCCAGCCACTACTCAACACCTCAGGCTCCACCAACAGCTGAGAGTCAATATGAGCTCTTCCATGTGTATCCCATATGACATAAACACATAAAACTAGAAGGTGCAACATTTTTTTCATCAAGGTTATCCCAGGTTAAGCATGTCATCATGTTATCTAATGCAAATCGTAGCAAGCTCCACTTGTTAAGATTGTTTGATCCTGACATTTCTCTTTGGAAGAAAGATCCCAAATCTGGATTATGATCTCAGCAATAGCTGTTGTCAAATTATAGCTTTCAAATATTCAATTTTCAGAAGATTTGTGCATGAGATAGCTGTTTGAAATTTAGTTACCAGAGAAAAGATAACATAAATGTTACAAACCCACCTATTTCAGTCACCTGCTTCTAGGTGCAAGAGGATAAAAGTTTGTTTTTCTAAGTTTCCTAAAAGGTTAACAGGAGTAGACTGAATCTCCCAGCAAACAATTCGGAGCAGAAGGCTGTGCTAGATCTGTGTTCAGACACTCAGACTCTACAGATTTGTCCCTGAGCTAATTTGACAACTCCAATCAAAATCAATTAATAGGGAGATCTGAGTCCATGGGGCCAAAAGGAATATAATGATATTTATAGTTACTTGTTAAGTCTAAAAATCAGCATGTGTGATGCTGACAGCAGCCTGATTAGAAGGGAGCAATTTTAATTGTTGGTTTAGATCACAATTCTAATTTAAAAACAACAGTCATCCCCTCTGTCAGTCAGAGACATGGCATAGCAAGTGGTGTCTCTCCTAAATAGCTGGAGTTTGCTGTGGTGCCATTCCTCAAAAATCTCTTCTCAGCTGTACAAAAGAGCATGCCAATAGGGAACGGAAAAGACATGAGGCAGCCAGCATCAAGGTGAGGAATGCAGTCATTCTGGTGTCCAACATTATGTGAGCAGCAAGGTCCTAACGCCACAGATGCCACTACCAGGGTGAGCCAGACAGCTGATGTAACACCATTCACATCATCATCCAATAATGTGATGAGCTGACAGCATCCCATGACCAAGACTTTGCAAGCCAAAGTCTGCCTCCAGCCTCCTAGAACATGCATTGCTCAGTAGGAAATTGGAAGTGGGCAATATGCTAAGAGAGGCTTCAGGAAGAAAAGCAACTACTTGAAGGAGATCAGAAGACAAAGTCAGAAAAACCACATAGATGACTGAGACATTTAAAAGATGCTAGGGCAGCTCTGGAGAACTCCTGTGTGCTAAGCATTTGAATGATCCGATCCTTTAACACTCTGCATCTGTGGTAGTTAAGGTGTAACAGGGTACTAGATTTTGCTTAAAGCCTCTTCTTGATAGTAGTCTTTGAACTTCAGCGCTGGTAAAATTTATTACTTTAAATTACGGAAACATAAAGAATAGCTCATCAAATATCTAAGACAGACTACGTTGTGACCATAGTATCACAAAAGGTGCCATTACAGGAACCAATATAATTAACCGTAATTGTATGTATAATTAATTCATTTTCCAGCTACATGAAGACTGACGCTTACTGGTGGAGTTACAGTATCATATTCTTATCTTGTGTCATGGTACATTAGGAAAACCAATAATAGACATCCTGCCACAAATATCACATCTGTAACTCAGTCGTGAAGGCTTAGTACCAAAGATGTATGCTATTGTGCTTGTTGTTTAGTTTTGTGTTCTTTTTAGTCACAATGGAAAGCACCAGAGAATCCAAGGATGAGCTCACCAGAAGGTGAGCTAATAAAAAGCACATTTGGTGACTTAAAGTCCACGGCAGTTTTAAAAGTCTGTGCTCTCAACCTCGTGACAAAATATTTGCCCAAGGCCAAAACTACTTGGCAAGAGTACAGTGCCAAAACGGGTACCTCAGTCAGCAAATTATCCATGTTCTAAGACTATGGCATACAGGGTGGTTGAGCTGCTAATTTGTTTATTTTTGTTCACTTCCACTAGAAAAAACAAATGAACAAACACCAGTGAGTGCAGAGAACTGAAAAGTCCTAGAGTGAGAAATGTGCCATACGTAGTCCTGAGGCAGACTGGTACCCAGGCTCACACACTGAATTCTTACATTAAAGAATGCATACAGCTCAAAAGCAAATCTTTTACTGCTCTAAAACCCTTGTAGAAATACAATGGGCAGCAGGAGAACATGGATTATTCCACAAAGCAGCCAGACATTGAATTACATATTGACCAAAAAGTGCAGAAGGGAAGGGGGCAGAGTTCTTTTTTGTGTGTGCGGTTCATAAAGTCTGGTATTGGGAAATAAAGGGGGAAGGAGGAAGGGTTTTCCCATATCCAGGGAAGTACTTACCTTCTACTAGCACTTTGCAGGCACATTCAGCTTTTCCTGCTGCATTCTCAGCTATGCATTTGTATTCGCCCCCATCTTCAGGCATGGCCTTCTCAATGGTAAGTGAACACAGTGTCCCTAATACAAAGGGAGAAGAGATCAAATGCATGTTATGTTGCAGTTCATAAAAATCTTAATACTATTAGGGAACGGAATGCATCAAATGATCCAATCCTTTACTACAGGTGATCTTCACTGCTAGAAAATGATGTTTTGTCCTTAAAAATTCAGCATCAAAACTGGAATCTTATTAATGCTAAATAAAATAAAACCACATTGATAGATAAATGGCATCTTCTTGCTGTTCTCTTAAAGCTGTCCCTGCAGCCCTAAAGTGGTTAATGGATGAGGGTAGAGAAGACCCAGAGCTACTGTTCTTTGTCTCATAGCAGGATGATGTCATATAGCACTCAGATGATCTTTTTCCAAAAGTGCTAATAGTGTAGGACTGTAAATAAGAGGGCTTCTATCAAGTGACCATCCGCAATATTTTGATTCAGCCTTATCTCTAGCTCTCCCATGAGCATCCATGTGTGAAAGTGGAATTTCAGCTTAGTGCCCAAGTTTAAAAATGGCTACGAGAGCCATTTTCCTTTTGCCTTAATTACTCAGAGAACAAGCGTCTTATATAGTAGTGTTGTAAAACAGCTGTTAGCAAGTCCAATGTATCAGTGGCAATCAAATTTGTCACTGCAACAAATCCATTTCTTTTCAAACAAAAAAGCAAAAGTTGACTTCCCTGGATTTGCAGAAACAGGATGCGACATAAGCTCTAGAGTTACCAAGGGAAGCTTGGTATGACCCAAGGGAAATGCATTTCCTTTTAAAAAATAAAACTCTGTGAACCAAAACAGAAGCTGTTCCCAGTAGTTAGGGGATGAGGACAGAAAACTGTCGTTTACCGAATCCCTTATGCTCACTTGCATTGCTTGGAACAATGAAGTACTTTACTCCCAGGGAAGACCCCAACTGAGACACTCCAGACTTTCCCCTTCCAAATATCCCTCATTAGGCGAGGACAAAGCGTGGGCTTGCTTTCTCCTTCCTCACTGGAAAGCCTGGGCTGTCCCCTGAACACAGCCTGAGACATGGTGCACTTCCCCTCATTGCTGTTAGCTTGTCCCCAACGCCTCCACCCCCCAGGTATTTCAGCTGCAGTAATACCTCCCCCCTTCCTCTATCTGCCTTTCTCACCATCCCTCCTAACAAATGGCGAGTGGATAGATGATCTTTTTTAGACATATCCCCTTTGTCCTGAGATGTAAGGGAATTTCCCAGCATCTCTTGCTATTTGCCACCTTTCTATGTTAACTGGAGGCTGCCTTCTGCCTTCCAGAGTGTCTGATCCCAGGCTCCCCATCAAATATATCCCTTGTGATATGGGAGATGGCACAGGCACAGGTGACACTGGTCCTTGAAAAGGACCTCAAAAGGTCCTTGAAAAGAACACCCCTCTATCAGAAAAACTTGGGGAATTTACTGGCTCCTCTTGGAGACTAGAACTCAGTTCTGACATTGCAAATATGCTTTTGGCATTCAGATTTTCCCTCATTGTAAAACTGGTTGTTATTATTCAAGACAAATCTCGTAAAAAACATTCAAATGGTTCCCAACAAATCTGGTTTGCCAGACACACACAAGGGTTAGAAGAAAATTAGTTTTTCCCTCTTCCTCATCCTCCACAAAATCAAGAAGCTCTAAATAATGAGATTTCCCCCTGAGAAATGATACGAAAACTCTCTCAGAAGAGGAGCACTGACCCCTCACTCACATGTGCTGCGCTCAGCCAGCCACAGGGTGAAAAGAAAAGCCATGTGCCTTCCCTGAGGCAACTCATCTCCACTAGTCAGGCTGAGCCAAAAATGTCACGAGCTGCAGTTCCATTCCAAATGGAGGAGGGACACTGGAAAAGTATTCTTGCAGGCATCTAGCAAATATAAATTTACATGTCTCTGCTCTTTAAAGAGACACTTGGAGAGCAAGCCAAAGATAACTTCCAGTCTAAGAATTTGTATAAATCTATATAATATGATTAGAAAATATTACACTTTAGAACGTAAAATTTTATTGCAAAAGAACGTAAACTATGGAACAAAGACACATGCATATGAAGGAGATCTCTGGCCACCTTACAGCAGGGAAGGAGGCTGGCTTGTAAGGACACCTGCATCGTTAAGAGGCTGGAACAAAGCAACATTTACTTCAGTTTTAGCTGGAGTTTTCTGCCTGCTCAAAAGCCCCTCCTCACCTGCATGCGAATCAGCTCATCGAAGACTAGTGCGACATAGGGTCATTCCTCACCGCTCACACTGTCGCAGTGCTGTCCATGCAGCATACTGCAGCAATACGTAAGCTACCTCCCAATGCGAAACACTTCCTTATGCAGCATATACAAAGAGAAACAACCCACCCTAACAATAAGTCATGGCTAAAATCCAGAAGCAAATCCTAGGGTTTTCTCAACTTGCCATGTGCATTAAGTTCTCTGTGAGCTTTGCTTTTAGAATCTAGCCCTGGCCAGCCTGCGTGGCAGGGCTCTGATCAAAGCTGCATTTGGCTTATTCCACTGGAAGCAAAGTCCTCGTGAAATAATGTCAGTCTTACTCATTCCAAAAGAATATTTTTATGTTTTGAATTTAAATGAAGTTATTTTGTGAGAAGGAGGATGAAGGAAATCTGTTTTTTTCAAGGGCTGCATCCTTTTTCTCCTGACTTCCACCTCCCCGCAGCAATAATCTGTATCTTATTTCCCTCCACTTCCTCATACTCCCCAGCAACTACATTGGAACAGCACAGAAAAAGTCCATGGGGATTGCGGGGCTTGCTGCTACCACCAGATGCAATGGTGCTATTCTGGCCTCAGTGGAGGAGTGAAGGGGAAATGAGATAACTTCTGTCATTCTCCTTTATGTAGTTTTCATAAAACTGTGGACTACTAGGACTTAGTGTGAAATCGGCCAATGGTTTAAAAAAGGATTAGCCAGGCTGGGTCAGGAGTATAAGGGGAGGCTCAGAGAGCGCATGGCTGTAGAAACTTCATTTTCCTAGAAAACCAGACATGCCCCCCTCCCCCCCAGCCCCCCCCAACAGGCAAAACCTGATGAGATTTCATAAGGACAGGAAAGTCCCCAGCAGGTCTATGCTCTGTGATCTAGAGCTACAGTCAATTCCCGAGGCTAGCAGGCCAAACGTCTTTCAACAAAGTATTTGGTATTTCCTCTGCAAAAACCCTTCAATGACCTGAAACAAGCTTATTTTCTCACAACTGCAAGAAAGCCAGACTGGTTACTCCACTTGGGTATTCTGAATCTTGGCACTTCACAAATCCCAGCCAACTAAAAGAATTTGCTGCAATTTTGTCCCCCCATCCCTTTACTTGTTTTTTTTGGAACCAGCCCAACAGACAGTTTTTAACACACTGTCACTAAGTGCAGGACTGGAGTAAACATGAACACTGGGATCTTCCACTTAGACATCAGAACTGGTGCAGCTCTAGAAAAGACCTTAACAGCCACAGAAGCTGATGGTTTACTGGAGGCTCTGGTTTAGATACGCAAAACCTTTCCCTTGCTTTTGAGCTATTAAAGGATTTTCTGACTTACTCAAAAATAGTGCAAGCCAGTTTAAAATATCTCTAGGCTTCTGCATTCTTTCCATGAAACTCCACAGAAAGTGAACTTCAGATATAAAACAAATACACGAACCAACAAAAACCAACTTCTGAGTCTATTTCCCTGCACAGGCATCTAGCTGGCCAACCTCCAAACTCCTCTGTGATGCAGGGTGAAGTTTATGCCTTTCTCATTTGTATCCCATGGCATAAATAAGTACTATGGCGTATTTAGGCAATATTAATAAATATTAGGCCATGAGAAATTGTTCCTAGGAGCCATAACAAATTTGTTAAGGAATTCGTTGGCCCACTGGTGTTAATTTTCTAATAATTCACAAATTGTCTGGGAAAGTGCAAATATGTGCTAGTGTCACACTGATATTTAAAAATGGCAAGTGGGCTGATGTGGAAAATATTGACTATAGTTGCAATAACAACAGGCAAAGTAGTGAAAAAACTCATGAGTTTCAGAGAAGAAAAAATGTCACAATTAATTATTGCTAATTGACAGACATTTAAGGAAAACAATTTAAGAAACCTATTTTCATTATTCATGAGATTACACATTTGACTGGCAAATGTATCTGTGTAAAGGTAATTTTCTTAATCTTTACTGAAATATTTGTGTTATCTCACATTATGCTCAACTAAATCAGTGCTATATTACTATATTACTATATTAATGACATTCATGTTAGGAAGAGTTAGAGCTGCCAAAATAAAGATCTCATGAAGAAGCTGACAACAGGAAATCATCACTTGGTATGTTTCCAGTGGAGTTCCTCAGTGATCAGACTAGGACCAAAGTTATTCAACACTTTAATCTGCAACATAGAAGTATTCATAAATTAATGTTGATAAACCTACAGATGATAGAAAGAAAATTGGAAAGGGAAAAGACAGAAAGACAGAGAAAACAGGATAGCCCTCAAACAATCTCATTTACTTGTCCTATTCACTCAAAGAGAATGGGGCTTAAGACAGTGAAATGGACAGCAAGGGCTGCTCTGTTTTCAGAAGGTTTACAGGTTTAATACAGAAGTAACAAAGAGGAGCTCCACTGTTGCGAGGTAGAAAGAGGACCAATGACCTCCAGTAAGCACAGCAATAGGACAGTGACCTGCACCTCACTGATGCTGATATCAACATACGGCTCTGCTGCATGTTTTCTAAATAGGATAATAAACTAACAAACAACAACTGAAGAGGAGGTATTAAAAAGAAAAACCAAACCAAAACACCCCTAAGCCTCCAAGGGCTGGATAAAGTGCATTATGGAGAGAAAGTCAGTAAGAGCTTGACTTGTCAAGTTTCGACATTTGCAGATGTCTCTCTTTTGCTATATTTAAAACTACACTACATGCATTTCTGGAAGAAGGAAGACTCAGATCAAAATGGCAGTACAGAGGGAAATCCTGCAGCATGTGACAAAGATGGAGTTGTGGCAGAACTGATGCTCAGACGATCTCTCTAACCTTAAACTTTCTAAAGAAGCTTTTTTTAAGCTGCAGAATCCATCTTCTTTCAGCAGTACATAGAGTTGTGTTAATTACACACCAAACTCTTGCTCAAAGTTGATTAAAAAGAATTCAAAAGAGTCATGGCAGATCCTAGTTAGACTGACAGACACAGACTTGCACAACTGATAGGGAGATTTAGGAGTTATGTTAAGTCACAAGAAAGTTGTTAAGGCATTATTGCTAACAAGATTACCAACTCTTTATGCTGCCAAGACACTTAGGAAGAAAAAAATGCTGCCTTGCACAAAGCATTACAAACTCTGGGCATTTTCTAAGCTACACCATCACTGCTACCTGAGCCTATATTAAGTAGTTCCTCTTTGAACTATATAGTCACATGGTACTAAATCTAGCTCCCCCCCCGCCAAAAAAAAAAAAAAAAAGCCCAGCAAGCTGATTTAAAAAATGGATGGCAAGCTTGCCAGTTTTGACTTATATTCACGGCTCACCTCAATTCCCCAGTCTAGTAAGGATGCCAGCCACCAAACTCCTTTCACTGCCATCTTCTAGAGCAACATTTGTAACCATGCAAAAAATTTTCTATCTGGATTTTCTATCCGGATTTTCTATCCAAGAGTGAGTCATGTAGCGGGACACTAGCACAGGGCACTGCTGTGCCAAGACTATACAAATGTAAAACAAAATGGTTCCTGCTCTAAAGAGTTCACCGTGTGAGGAAGCTTGTTCTGATCAGTCCTTATATGTCTAACTCCACTGTAATGTCTGCTAGAACCTTATTAAAAACTTTTTTTCCAAACAAAAAGCCCCCTGTAACTTCAACAAAGAATTCTCTCATATTAAAAGCAACTGCCTCTTAACCATCCATCATCTAACCTGACTGAATAAACGTGTATTGTCTAATATATGAGTACCCTCTTTTGTTTGTTTGTCACAGTTATCATTTACTTTGAGATTTCACAGGCAAAAAACCCATTAATGTCTGTCCCAGGAGTAGATAACTGCACTATGGCAAGTGTTTAAAAAAAGAAAAATATAAACTGAAACCATTAATAAACTCCTAGCACGTCAGACATGTTCATAAAAGAAAAATGGTGTAAGAGCTCACTTTGTCATACAAATGATACTTTAAGCAACAAATCACTCATGCCAGTCAACTGACAGAATACTCTTTGGGGAATTATTAAAAGAAATGGAGAAACAAGTACTGATGTTCATGATTTTAAAGAGAAAAAAAACAGTACTGATAGTTGAAATGTAAAATAGAAGGAATGAGATTTATCTTAGCTGTGTTGTGATTGTGACATTCAGGATAATGTTGCCCAGATTCTGACTTGCTAATGTAAACTTAACCCTGGAATAATAGAGTACCTTGCAAGCCCTAGATTAAGTACTAGAATACAGCACAAATACTGCATAAATATGCCTGAAGATTAAGGTCTTTTTTTGAGCAGGATTTAATGTTTATTTTGCCAAAGACCTTAACAATTGGTGATTATTCTGATCCTAGTGTTTGAATTTGGGCTTCCCCGATGGCACAGAAGTGGAGCTAACATCCCCCTTTCTCTTGCACGCTACTGGCTAGGCCGCCTTGGACAGGCAAGGTAGCGTTAGCCTCTTCAAACGCAAAGGAGACGTGTGAACAGAGGTAAAAGGCCTTACTATCAGCTGGGACAAATTTGCCAAGGAAAGATACTTTCAGTGAGTGACCACATAAAGGGACCAGTTCGTTTGCCTGTCCTGTGAACTTGTTACACAGAAGCGTACTTTTAAATCTGCCCTTCCTGGCCAAATAAGCTCCTTGTTTCATCAGGTGGGCATATTCCTGAAACCAGATGTTATGTATTTATCTTCACAAAATATTTGGCACCAGGAAATCAGCAAACTGTTACTTCTTTTTGCTTTCTGGCAGTGACAGAGAGGGTTAATTTAATTTCCAAAAGACAAAGACATGGCATTCTGCAGGTTCATGTGTGAACGTACATTGAACAGTTTGTGGGCCAGTGGCCCATACTAAGGTGGACTTGCAAAATTATAAGAAGCAGATAGACATGTCTCACTCTAGATAGAGGATTTCCCAGTATTCAACTCACTAAGAACAAGCAAGCTATTCTTCTGAGAGATAGCTCCGTAAAATTTTCCATATGTGACAACCAGTGGTCACCACCAAACATCACAGCAGCACAAAACCAGGTGGTGAAATAGCTAAGAATAGACCCAGTCTATCCACTTCCATAGTGGATTTTGTTGCTGAACACCAGATAAGCAAGGTCATACTGAAGAAATAAAAAATGTTTTTGCAAGATCTAAGCCCATTAATGTGAGCTAGGTCTGTCTGCTCTGAATTCATCTCCTTCCCCACAGACTCAACCTTCTTTCAGCTGAGGATGACTCTAGGGGATTATCTCCTGAGCTCATTAAATGCCGCTCCGAGGCTGGCCAAAGGCATTGCTGTTGAAGGACATGGCACCTGCAGGTGTGACAAAGCTGCCTTTTCAGCCTTTGGAGCAAGAGATGGAACCTGGGATTTTGGCATTGGACTGCTGAGTACTGCATCCAGCTTGTTGCTCTCTACATTTCAAGCTCTTCCACACACTTTCTGTGAGACCAATTCATACAGTTTCTTTATTTAACAGTATTTCCTGACGTTCACCCTGAATTGTTATTTCTCAATTCTACTTTGTAGCTCTAATTATTCCTTCTCCTCCCTTGATTCCTTCAACTATTTATGTGTTCCTAATTAGGGCAAAAGAGAAAAACCAATCTGCAAGAAAACCGGAACTTACTAAAAGTAAGCAAGTATCGTGCATTCCTAGTTAATTACTTAACAGTTGGCATGAAAGCATCTCACAGTGGGGGAGCAGCAACACTTTCCCCAAGTCCCAAAGCTAGCAGGTACTGTCAGGAAAAAAAATAAACTGACCATCATTCAATGCATCCCCTCAGTGTACCAGAGGGTATGTAATAAGGTGTGGTTTTGTTTGTTTTTTGTTTTTTTTTTTTTTTTTTAAAAAAAAAAGTTCTAATCCTCATTCCATTTCTTTCCATTAAAGGAGAAAACTGCAGCATTTACTTCTCTGTGTAGTGTTTGTTTCTAAGATCCTCTGCAAATATGTGCAAAAGAAAGCAGAACTTTGAAGTTCTGATAATACTGACTACCTAAGCATGACACTAGTGTCTTAATGCACGTACAACTCAAACATAAAGGACAGTTTCTTCACTCCCTGCAAGAAGCTGTCCTGAAACAATGGATTCCTTTGCTCCTTACCTCAATGGAAAGCCCTGCTGAGGTGTGACATCCTAACAAAATGCTGGCTGTGGGATGTTATGACCAGGAGTGTCACCTAGCCCAGACAAACTGGATGGGGGAAGTCACATGCCCTGCTCAGGCAGGTGGTAGAGCACTTCTGTACATGGGGATCACTTCACTGTAAATCAAACTACACTGATTTTCAGCTCCACAGTGCCATTTTATAAAGTGGATATGAGTTGGGGGGTTATAACAGTCAATGACTCAGATTGTTTCAGTCAAGAAAACAGCTTTCTGCAGCACCAGAACACTAAAGCTTCAGGACTTTAAAAGGCTGCACCATAGCTCAGAATCTTTGATACAGAAATGCTGTCTATCTTATGCACTTTGATAGGAGACATGAAACCTTGAGATGCATAATTTCTTTTCACTCCGAGCAACTCCAAGAAAACCCTTGAAATCATCCTTCCAGTGTAAGGCTGATTAAATTGCAGTCTCCCACCTTGATGATCCTGTCTGTCCTTCTTGCAAGGATGATATTTCCACCAGTCAATTTTTTTTCATCTACGTGACAGTTAGTCCCATTCTGTACAGTTCCCTCCAGTGAAAATAATCATGTGCTCATAAATAAAATGTTTATGCTACTTCAGACATGTGCCAGACACAACGCACCTGCTACAATTTCCCTCTCTCCATCTACTTACTTTGGTATCTCCTTAATGTAGCACTCAGGTACCTTTTTTCCCCCCACCCTATCTGGAGGCAATGTTGTTTCTGACTGCATCCACTTTAAAGGAACCCTCATGTTTCAGTGCTTGGAACACTGCCCTAGGATCCATCGGTTGTGGTGAACCATTGTGCGTATTCATTTTCTCATTTAATAACACTGAAAACAGTCTGGATTAAATGAAGAAAGATTCACAATTAAGAGTACAGACCCCTGTGTCAAGCTATAATTCTTACTAAGAACATGAACTTTTTTACTACAACAAGCAGGACAGTGTCATTCTCCATATAGTTCCCTCAGTGTTTTATGAAAGAAAAATGAACTGGGGGTGTGTGTTGTTTTGTTTGCTTGGTTGGTTGGTTTTGGGTGGGTTTTTTTTGTTATCAGTTATTCTCCCTGGTTTTGTCCCAAGGAAAATATGCTTTGACTAGATACAATATTAATTTTCATACAAAACCAGTCTTAGCAGGGTTTGATTATCCAGAAAGTGGAATATAAAGAAATCACTCAATTTCTCTCTGAGGAGTTTTACCAAACTCTGTCCTGTTTTGAAATTAGTTAAAAGTTGTCAGGCCCATGGGGTTCAAATATTTCAGTATCTGTAAAGTCAATAGAAGTATCTGTGGTGGGGCATTAAATACATTGGAAATCGATTCTCAACTCTAATCTTAACTACGTAACTTGAAGTTGTAATAATTTCTTTCTATAACATTGCTTCTGTGTTTCTTACTGCAATAAAAAGCCTGAAATATTAAACATAGAAAAGAATTTAATTAGAATTTGTAAACCAGCAACAATATTATTCTGTTTTCAAAGTTCTAAATCCTTAAAGTTCAGCTTAAATAAACATCATGTACCAGCTCCTTAAACAGTGTTAGCAATGTAAACAGCATTTAAAAATGCAATAAGTTCAACTTTATAAAAATTACATCTGCAGGCTGTTAAAGGAGAATCTGCAAGAAATGTCAAACAGTACTGTTCCTTGTGTACTCCACTGAAATAACAAGAAAGTTGCATCTGGAAGCAGTTACTGGCACAGGACTTAAATCAAGTATTGCATTACCTTTAATGAACTAAATATTATTAATCAAGAGCCAGATATAACAGTGTGCCATCCATCTGGCTTGTAATTCAATTAATTTACCTTCTTGGGAGATGACAATGGACTTTGATGATTTGATGGTTTTGCTGTCTAAAGTCCAGGTGACAGCTGCAGGGGGATCAGAGGAAATCCGACATTGTAAGACCAATTTTTCACCATCTACTACTTGAGCATCCTGAAGCTTCTCTGTAAAGGAGGGTGCTGTTCCTTTGCTTGCTGGTGGTTTGCTTGCTGTTGCTTTGTTTTCAGCTTTCTTCCCGATTATTCCGCCATCTACCACTGCGCACCCATGTTCACAGTTTCTGTCATTCTTCTCTTCTTTTTTCAATGCTGGTTTGGCGACAGGGGCTTGAGAATTGGGGGTCGCGTTCTGGGCTTCAGAATTGGCGCGGGCATTTGGTGCTGGGGTGCTAGCGCTGCCATTCTCCGCAGGTGGCTTTTTCTTTGAGCCTAGCACAGACCTGAAATCTGTAACGGCAGGTTTAGGAGGTGGCACCTTCTCTGGCAACGGGGTTTTTGGGGTGCCTTTCTTGGCCAGCACAGAGCGGAAGTCCACCTGCTGTGGAGCATGAACTTTCCTTTCCTCCTCCGACAAGGTCTTGGGTTTGACCTGCCGCTGCAGGTTTGCTCGGAAGTCCATTTGCTCGGCTGGGATTTCTTTCAGATCCTCTTCAGAAAAACTTTTGGTGCTGACTTTCTTGCCTAAAATGTCACGGAAATCAAGTTGCTCGGCTTCCTGCTGCCTCAGGCTCTCCTCTGTGTGTTCCCGAGTTTCCACTCGCCTCTTCAGCACACCTCGGACGTCTTCTTGCTCTTCCTCAGCTGCTCTGGTTTCACTGCTGTTCTTTTTGAAGCCACTTGTTGTACCAAATGTTAGTTTACCATGATCTCCATCATCTCTTTGCTCTCCAGAGCTGGCTGATTCCCTCCCACTGATCCGAAAAAGAAAAGAAAGAGAGCCAGGAAAGGGGCTGGTTTAAAACTGTCAGGGAACAATCTCAGAGCAGGAACAAAATGTGTTTATAGAAGGGGAGGTTGATTAGAGGAGCACACTCCATTAGTTTATTGCATCAATGATGACTTCAGGAGCCATATAAGGGCACAAACAAAAAAAAATCTTCTCTACTCTGGCTTGGTACAATGTGCTTAGCCTGTATGATGAAAACAATTTGTTGGGTCACATTTGGGGATTAGGTTGAACAGCAGCCAGCCTGGGTCTGTAAGGGCAGGGAATTAACGGAGCAAAAAATAGAACCCACCCATGCAAGTCCCTGGGAAAACTACTCACTCTCTGAGCATTTCTGGTCTGGAAGCTGAACTCTCCCGCAGCATCAGAGACACCTGGCAGCTGCATTCTCCAACTTGGTTCCTGAAATATTTAAGCGAAATCAGAAAAGCAGAGGTTTCTCCCTCCAAAACTGTAACTTGCCTGAGCTAAGTGTTTGTGTGTTGCACTAAAGCAGCTGAAACCCAGTGTGGCATCCTCTATTCCTACGCCTAGCATTGTGGTGGTTGACTGAGTGGATTTTGTTCTCATATTTGGAGCCAAGCGATCTCACATAGCTTTTACTGATCTGTTGCTGTCTGCACTGGGAACAACATAATCCCTGAACAAAAATCAAAGCAATTTACAGAATGAAACAGCAGCAAACAAACAAGCTAAAGGAAAACAAATACAAAAGCTGAAAAATCAAGGCAGAGGAAGGGGCTATTTTGCAAAGTTGAAACTCTTTCCAACTGTCTACTGTTTATTTATTCAAACCCAAGCTCTTAAGTTTTCTAATGTTAAGATATTAAAAGCAGGGTCTCATTTCCTTCCCTCCCCCCTGGCCCAACCAATCAGCAAACCCCATCTACATGGATTGCTCCAGCCTGTACATGTTTATATTAAAAAACATAAAAGTGTCACCATATATGGTGCTGAGTACTTATTCTTCCTTTTGCAGAGGAATACCACGGATGCCTTCTGGAAAGGGCTCCCATTAAAGAATTCATTTAAAGCGCTCCCCTCGCTCCCGCTGCTCCCTCCCTCCCACAGATATATATCATTCTTCTAGCCCCAAACAGCTCTTCGCCACTTAACACAGGAGTTGCCAAAAGCAAAATTTAACTCCCCCAGGGAAGCAATTGTATAACTGTTGCCACCGCTCCCCTGAACTGCTACTAAAAAAACAGACTTGAATTGATTAAGGACTAGAGGTATCTTTTATTAGTGAAAACGCTTTTGTCCTTCCCAGTTTAAGTATAAGCTTGTCAATGGACTACAAACGCCTGGATGATTTTTCTTTTTAAAACAAAAATATATTTTGCTACTGAAAATGTTCCCTGGACATGAACAAAACACATGTGCATTGCGGGGAGGAAGGAAAGACTGTCGGGTTTTCCCAGCTGTGTTCTCCTTTCAGAAGACTTGCTAGGTAAGAGCACCTTCAAGTCCACTTTGCCCTGAGGTTTGAAACACAAACTCAGGAGTGCCTTTCTGTTAGCTCACCATAAACAAATCTGTCTGGCCTGTTTTTTAAATAGTGCATGGAAATACATTCCTAGATAAGGTTCTGTTTGGGTGAGTAAACTATAGTTTCACCCATTTGCAACTTGCAATGAAGTCACACAGAAGGCAAGATCATTAACATAGATGCAACACTAAGTTATATCTTTAAAATAGCAATTAGTGCCATCACCTTTTCATATGGATTTCTGTTGCTTTTTGTTGCTTTAGAAAATGAAACAGTAGATCAGCCTAATATGAAAATCAAGCCTTTAACACCAATAAGAAAGTGGTGAGGTTGCACAAAGTAATTGGATTGCCAAGTAAAGGCCCTCCTGGGAGGAACACATTTGACATTAAGACCATTAACAAGAAGAAGCCATAGAAACATTTTCAACACTTTATATCCAACAAGTCAGAATATGTACCCTAGAAACTGTTATTTGAAGGCAATCCATAAGGACAGCACTGAAAGCCACAACCCTAATTTCCTTCAAGACAAAAGACTAGAGAACATATGAGTTCTGAACAGAAACAGTCCAAATAGCAGGAGAGGATCCAAGTCATGGCAGAAAGTATTTAACTCAGTCCTGTACAGGAGACCTGCTGTTCGTACTTCCTCTTATGTGTGCCCTCCATTTGGAAGGAAGAGAATAGAAAGAAGGAAAGACAAATGGAAAGATAAACAGAAACAATGGCACATCACCTCCTCCCAACACTGACTGGCATCGGATGATGGCAGGGTACCAACACTGCCGAAAACCTGTTGTCGTCAAACAATGAATTTCAAACTGGCCCCCTTTGCCACTACTGAAACTCACTATTTTTTTTCCCTGCTTCTCAGAAGCTTTTAAGAAAAGCAGACACACTCTGTAAGTGCTCAAGTACTTTCTCATTCACCAGGGCTACCAGGCTGTTAGCAGGCTGTTGGTTTACCAGAAGATCCCTCCTATAAGCCTCCTAGAGCTCAGTTACTCTTCCTTTAGGACTTAAAATCAACCCAAAGCTGGCAAAGTAGGAGAAGCCGTGCAAGCTGAAGTATAGACTATTTACAACATACATCAAATAGGGAGGCACCACTGCTCAGCTTCTGTCATGACTCTATGGCAAAAATATTTGCCCATAAGGATTGTCACCAGTGGGAGAGGTTAAAGTAACAGAGAGAGCACTCTCCCAGGAGAGGGATCTAGGGATACTGAATGTGGTCCTGACCACTGTGAGGAATAATCACATCTCTGCAGGACCTATTTCTCCAATGCATCTTGCCCTCTGCAAATTCTTCACATATGAAAAGCAGCAAATAAGGAAGGCAAAGTAAACCTCTCTAAACTAAGCTGTTTTTCACAGGCTTTGGAAAATAAAGGAGGGGGTAAGAAAGCAGGAGAGCATTTTGTTCTTTCTATTTTTAAAACCTTGGGAGCACTTACAAATTATGGCAACAGTGGGACATAGAAGTACCTAGATGGAAAAATGATTCACGAGGCAGTTTTGTGATCTTAATTATAATTTCTGATTCAAGTGCATGACTGAAAACTAGACCACTGGATACAAACCTCCAGTCTCTGATTCGTCATACCCCTGTTCAAAAATGTAGTCTTCTCAGGGCAAGTCCTGCTCCCAGTGAAATCAAAGTGAGTTTTGTTACTGATTTTAGGAGCAGGGAGAACATAACTTTCTCTTCTGAATTCAGTTGCAGAGTCTAAAAAGGTGAAGATAATAACACTGGCCCACCTTGGAGATCACAAGATGGAAAAAGAGAAAGAAGCCAAGAAAAATTAAGAAGGACTGGATGGTTTAGATGCTAAATTCAATCAAGAACAATTCTGGAAACTTTGCAAATATTTTTACATTCACGCAATTTTAGAATCGGGGCAAAGCAAGATACATAGAGGTGGTTAGAAAAAAATAGAGCTTTTGCAGTACACAAGCACTACTTCAAGTCTTTCATGTCTCTGCTGTTTTGAATCTTGGAAATAGTAAGAATATTATGTCTTCAACTTGAGGTTCTCTGTGTTGGCATTTTATCAACAAAACCCAAGACAAAGACAGATCTTAGTGGCTCTGATACTATGGAATAATGATAGACATGGATAACACCTATGCTTAGTAGCTATGCTGTAAAGAAGTGTCTGGAAGTGTTGACTTTTGCAGGATTGTTCTGTAGAATGCCCATGTGCTGAACTTATCTTTAAAATGTCAAGCAATAATAATAACCCCTCCCCCCCCCCAAAAAAAAAACAAAAAACAAAAAAACAAAAAAACCAGCTGTAAAGCCTGAAGCAATTTTAAAAATAGCTCTCTGTCCTATTGTGGGATCAGTTTTCCCTGGAATGGCTTTTATGTTCAAAATATCTTGAAATACTAGTTTCTTGGCAGAATCTACTCAAATATTTTCACTGAACCTTAGATGAGACTTATTGTCTGCATGTCCCTAGGAAGCACTCTCTGGAGGAAAAGGGGAAAAAAAAACACTGTTAATTATAGTGTGGGGTCACACTGAGAATTCCTACCAGCCTACCAAGTGCGAAACAAGTATTGCAGAGTAAATTTTTTTTTTTTTTTTTTTTTTTTTTTTAAGAATAAAGGGAAAGGGGCAAAGAAGTTGATCCCTAGCTATAGCTAGTGGTTCAGTGCAGGTAACTGCAAAACCTCAGAATGAGTTTTTACAAGTCTTTCGCGAGTTAGTTAAATGGAGAGAAAGTCCAGACTCCATGAAGCTTTAACCCCAAAGAAAGCAACTAATCTACTGGATCACAGCTTTAGCTGACATAAAGCAGAGCAGCTCTGCTGGTTTCAAAGAGGATGCACCCTTACCTCACTCAAGGGTTTGGCCAAATCTTTTATACCTGAAAGGCCAATGATTTTATTTGCATTTTACAGCATTGAGTGGGAAAATGGAATGGGAAGTTGTCATGGGTTTCTTTCCTAAAAATAGACAATGTGTTGATAGCAGAAAACAAGGTTTGCAAACCTTTACAGAAAGACAGAACTATATTTACTGTTTGGTGTAACAGAATGTAATCTTACAACTGCTTTTTACACAACCTGAAATGCAGAATATTCGAGGTACTACTGATTTATAAGATAAATGTTTGCCTCTGATTTTAATTAGATTATAAAAATCTCTAAATAAGATTAATCAACACTAACCAAACTTTTATGGAAGATGGAGTGGGGGAGAAGAGAAATACATAGCATCTGAGAAGATGAAGGTTAACAAAGCAGATGGTTTGTTTAAGGACCTGCAGGAGGATTTCTGAGGTCTCTCATGTTAACTGTGCTGTTATAAAGGCTTTGCTCAACAAACACAGCCTGTGACCAGTACTCCCAATTTCCTTCCTTACATCTTCATTTATGATGTACGCACTGACTGAAAGAACACAGGACAGCCATACTGGGATAAAAAGATACCAGTGCTTGCATCATGGGAAGGATGCAAAGGACAGGAGGAGAAAAAGATGTCTGTGGTTTTCTGAGTCAAAAAAGGATTGTTATTTCCCATTTTAATCATGATGGTTTCACAGGGACTCTGACTGATTTCTTATCCTTCAACTGCACAGACTGGCATTTTTGAAGACTGTTAAATGTTGAAATTTCAATGATGAACTGCAGCGGTGGGTGAATCTGTTGCTCATTTCTTATTTATGCAATGCCATTCCTTGAGGCCTGAGCAATAATAGGCTCAAAGGAACATTATTAGGACAATTAAAATGAAGAATGCAAGTGTAGAGGAATCAGAGGTCTGTGTAGGTTTAAAAAAAGGACCAGGAGAAGCTACAAGGACTACCCTCTTAAAAGTCAGACTTAGTAGTCTGCTCTAAAGTAAAAGGCAAAGCAAACACATAAATAGTGTTGAGGGAGGGGAAGGCAGAAAGCAAACTGGCAATCATTGGTGGATCACACCAGGACCACACTGGGCTACACACCCTTGTCAGCTCACTCTGACAAAAGGATAAAGAGCTATGAAGAGACAAATAGAGCTTTTGTTAAACTCAAATTTTTAAGACCTCAGTTTTTATTTGTGAGCAGCCTCCACAAAAGGAGAACTGTGGAGGTATTAGGACAGAATGTAGAGCTTAAGAATAATGGAGAAGAAAATTGGAAAATAATTAGCACTGGTAGGAAACCATGTCCTGACTAAATTAAGGGAGTTGGAGAAGGAATGACTCCCTAAAAGCAGCTATGCAACATGTTTCTAAAATTAATACATGAAAAGAAGCTGCACATTCTATTTGAAAAGAAAATGATTATGTTTAAAAATAGCCCACTGTCAACTTCTCTATAAACTCTTCAATGAATTGACTTGTGGTTTCTCAGTTATTCCATTTTTTAATGGACTTTGTAGGAGTTTTTGAGAGAAAGACACTAAACGCAGCTCTCCTCCTCTCATGTACTGGTAAGACTGTTTCTGAAGATATAAACAATTCTCAATCAAGTATTCAAGACAAATACAGGCAGTTCAAAAGCTATTTAGACAAGACTGTTTGCTGCTGAAAATTATTTTAGCTCTATTGCAAACTTGAAGTTATACAGCTGACATTTGGCTCCTTGAATACTCCTGAGGCAGTTACTTCTCTTTATTCATAGTATATAAGCAATTGCCTAACAGCATATGGCTTTCTGTTCCCCGAACAGTCACTGAAATTTTACAAATGATAGTAAGGTAAGAAGAGGTTTTGCATTCAACCTTGCTCTAATTGCAGCATAGCTTTACTCATTCTGGATTAGAAAAAGCCAACACGAATGCACTGATCTTTGTGGGATCCCCAGCTATTCCTCCAGTAAAAGGATTAGGGAGCAACTTAAACTAGCATGTAATCTGCTGTGTTGTTTTCTAGCTACAACTTTACTTCTCAGCCCCCCCTAAAAATTGTTCTCCCCTGCTAATTTTCTGAAATAATTTATTTTCTAAGTGTACATTCTGTTATGTTCTAGAGCCATGACATTGTCAGGCTTCCACTTTGACAAATGTCTTCAGTGATGAATTTGCCCTGGTGATCACCAACTACACCTGATCATTAAGGTCGACCTTGCTCAAGTCAGCCACAGCAAAGTCCTCCACAAAGCCCTCGTGGGTCTCCTTTGTTCTTCCCATTCTCTTTCCTTCTTCCACCCCTGAATATTTGCTGAAATACCTCACTCTCTTTCAGTTCAAGTGAAACTACCAGCATATTGTAAGAGAAGATGCCAGTGTCCAGGGCACACAAACAAAAGTTTGGAAATGTGCCAGCAGAAGGTAGCAGTCCTCACAGTTTGGCCTGGTCTCTCACGTAAAGGTTAGTGACCTTAATGAAACTGAACCAGCATTTCTGATCCCACCAGGGGTGGTGATTCCCAAAGAGACTTTGCTTAGATGCAAGGATGTATGACATGACCTGCACAAATCAGCTTTATGATGCCCTAGATGACCTGGGCTGGTAGAGAACAAGACAGTTGTTCTGAGACAAGTCAGTTCACAATTTACTGCAAAGAGTACAAAGGGCCTAAATCTACTAACGAGCTTATCTGAAAAAAAGGTCATGGCACATATGGCTCTACCTACATAAATGTCAGTAATAGGACTTGAAATTAAGTGTAGAAAAAGTTAATTATATGAAACATTAACACACAACAGCTATAATTTTCTAAAGCACCCTTTTCTGGTGAAAAGTGAGTACCTCATCTGACTGTAAATACTAAAATATACTGAGGCTATTTTGTGGCTGCCTGTGGTAGTCCATAGAAACACACCTTAGGACTAGACATCTACACAGTGACATGCCCATCATTCGGGCAATAACATTCTGCCATTTCTGGAATACTATAACTATAAAAAAATTAAACTCACCTTTTGGAGGCTAAATGGGTTAAAGTTACTAAGAAATGCCCTCCCTCCTTGGGTTAGGAAGACAGGAGTAATTTGTTTGCAAGCAGGCAAAGGACAATTCACCTTTTGAATTTTGTACTAGACTGAAGTATATGAAACAAAACCAACTTGTTTACAGCATGAAAAAAGACCAAAACCATCATAAAAGAGAGAAGCGCAATCAGTACAGAACTGCAATGCTAACACTTTATAACACTGGGCAGTATCTGTCTACATTGCCTACTGGACTAGTCAGTCTGAACTGAAAAGCTATCATGCAGAGCAGTGCAGATAATTTTCTTCCAGTGTAATGGATTCAAACATCCATGATGGTTAAATAAATTTTAATAAAGAAAGTCACAAATATTAGTCAAGTAAGGCAGTACATCTATGCATAGTCAAAAGCATAGAATGATTACCAGCACTTTGAAGTTGTACACTAAGTTTTCTAGAACCACACAGGGGATATGTAATTAGGCCTGATATTCACCATTGGAGGTGGAAAATGCTATGGCAGTTTCTACAAGCTACAGAAGCAGCAAATATGATTTTTCACTTAAAGAACAGTTATTTTACCAGGAAAAAAAACAAAAAAAAAAAAACAAAAAACAAACAAACAAACAAAAAAACCACACAAAAAACAAAAAACAACCCCCCCCCAAAAAAACCCCAACAAAACCAGAATATCTCTTCCAAATTTTATAGGAATGACAAGAAGTTCAAAGCATCAGAGTGCCTCATTTCAAACATACTTCAGAAAAAGGAGATGACAACTTCCATATAAAATTCAGACATTTCTAACACATCCAGGAAACACTTTCTTCTCTTAAATATGGATCTTAATCTTGTGGAACAGCCCCTCCTGGTCAGGTTGTTCCCATGGAATGCAGGGATCCTTAAAAATATCCAGAGAGATGCCAAACATGATAAACAATAGCTCCAAAATCAAGACACTGATTGTGGTTTCCCTTGCTAGAAACCCAAATTGCTTCCCATACTGCTGCCACAAATCTTTGTTTTTCAGGATCCCAAAAGGAAACTTTATGCTGCTTTGTCCTTTGTTCTGACTCTTCTTGTGTTTCCTCTTTCCTCTTCCAGTTTTATTAGTCCTTTTCATCCCTCAGAATTATTTAGTGCCTTTAATACCCTACTGTTTTCTGTGAATAGGAGGGAACTCTTGTCTTCTTCACGTAGTAATTTCAATGTAAGGGTAAACTTAACTCTGAACCTCCCCCAAAGGAACAAGATCTTTTCATGACAAACATACCTGAGCTGAATTTCATATTGCCCTGCATGACGAGACTGCACATTCCTCAAGATCAGTGTGAAGATGTCTTCATTTTGGAGGATTTCATATACTGTTCCTGGCATTATTTCTTGCCCATCTTTAAACCAGTGAACAGTGGGAAAAGGATCTCCAGCAATGGCACAGGATATAAGGACATTTTGCCCAGGAGCTGCTGTCACTGATCTCGGTTTGCTGATGAACCAGGGCTGAATACCATCCTGAGGTTCTGTAGTTTACAAACACAGTTTACAAATCAGGAGAAAATGCCAAGCTTGAATATAACTAATCAGCTAACTAATTTCAGGGAAAGCAATCACCAACAAGCAAAGGTATTTTGAACATGCAGGGTATAGATTTTTAAACTGAAAATAAATCAGGCTTTCATTTTGCAAGTAACTTGTGTTTGTATTAAAATTAATCATTTACTTGGCACTTTACTGGCTCAGTTCAGGCTTATATTAAGAGCAAAACAACAGGACTTTAAAGCTGCCCTAAAAGGAATCTTGAAGATTTGTCCTTAGAGAATACGGGTAGGAATAGCTTTAAGGGCAAGTGGCAGTACTATGCTGTGCAGTTGAGAGCTCATGTAATAAATCATCATTAATAATTGCATGAAATTGCATTTGATATAGAAGACTGACCCTGAGGCTAGATCTCAGGGGAGCTTAGAGAATAGAGGAAGGTCTGAATTCAGAGCAGACAGTGACAGACCCACCCCTGGAGGCACAGCACTCTGAAATTCTGGGGTTAAGATCCTTTACATTAAAAATAATAAAAGTCTCCCATTGATTTCCAATAATTCTCAGTAATGACTACAGGAAAATGTTGGCATACAGTAAGAATAGATGAAGTCCACTGTCACAAAAGTAGTGAATGCCCAATCACAGGGAATGTGTAGGTACTGCAGTTTACTGTGGGATTTACAGAAATCCAAAGCCAAAATTTTGCAGCTAGTTCTCAAATTACAGAAATGACATGTTCCTCACCTGCTACCACTACAATGCTAATATTAAAGTCAAGATACCTGGCTCCTAGACAGATTTTCCAAATACTCAGGGCTTTAACTAGAAAGAAAAACATCATTACATGGTTTACATTAAGCCCATAGCTAAGTAAGCCTTATAGTTACAATCTGAAGCTTCATCTAGCAGAAGTTTTGCACCGTCCCTAGGAATAGGACTCAGGAATGCATCCTTGAAATAGTAACATAATGTTCCAGAGTGAAAAGATTTTTTTTTAAAGTTGCTTCTGCTCAATATCCTTTTTAATTCAGATGCAGAGACTGAGAACTCCTAGCATCCGTCACAACAGATCTTGTAAACACTCACGTACTTTAAATAGACACTCCAGCACATTAGAATTATTTCCTTTTAGCCTTTCCTAAGGTGGAGAAGAACTTTATACCTTGTACCGTCAAGGTAGCCTGGGTTTGAGTTTCTCCTAATTCATTCCAGGCTTCACAGGTGTATTTGCCTGTGTCTTCAGGAAATACTTCCTGGATGTACAGACTGTATTCATTGCCTTTCTTCTCAAAGTGGAAATCTTCTGTCTCCTGGATTTCTTTCCCATTGTGCAGCCAGACAATTTCAGGAGGAGGGTTAGCTGAAAAATAGGAAACAGCAAAAAAGAGAGACACACACAAAAATTCCCATATATTAAGAAGATGAACAAGGTTGGTTGTTTTCTGCCACCTGATTCTGCAATTTCATCTTCAAAACATTTAGGAAACTCATTAACTCTGTTGACGCTGTGTAATGTAGAATACTTCCAAGTCTGTCTCAATACACTTAAAATACAAATGAATAGGGAAGCATGTCTATAATAGAGAGGGAGAATGCATTCTAGTTCCCATGAAGGCAGTTATCACGAGTTTCTATTACCAAAGCTCATACCAGGACTGCTTTTTTCTGCAGCACTAATGTTACCCCAGCTGACAAGAGTTCAGTCTGGTTTGGTTCACAACAAAAGCTACTAGAAGTCTGCCGAGACTTAGTTATTATTATTCCAATAAAGAAACACTTGTACAGATCTGAACATATTAACACTGGACAATGTTCATCCACCCTGAAGATCCAGTTAGACAAACCTAGCTTTTACTTTTAAAAAACTGTTTCCTTGAAATATTATTTTCAAACACAAAGACACCCGCTAAAAGAAGTGGAAAAAATCATACACGTTGCACAGAACTTAAAATTTTTAAGTAATACTGTTCTATAGCTACGCACCTGAAACCTCCACAGTCATTATCACTTGACTTCCATCCATTACTTTGAGGTCAGCCAGGCCTTTAAGGAAGATGGGTGCAAAAGTATTGTTTAACTTGGCAGCCTGTGCACTTTCTGCCTTCTTGCTGCTCTTCTTTTCTGTGAAGGCAAGAGAACAAAAAGGGTCTCTTACTGGAATTTTCATGACAAATTTTAATTGACCTTAGGTTCAAACTGATTTTGAGTCAGTGGTCTTGTTTTAGAGCAAAACTCACTGAAACCACCTCTTATAGCTGCTTTGTCTTGCCAGTAGTCCAAGCAGAAAGGCAAGAAATGGGAATGGAGTTGTCCTTCCTCTAGGGATCCTCCTAAATCATTGTTAATGGATATCATAGAGTATCATACAGAAATTTACAGTCATTTTCCCCAAGTACACATGCCCGGGGCAAAGAAAAAACAAACCCGGCAACTTGAAAATGACAATTCAATGCCTTTAATCACTGTTAAATTCACATAAAAATCTTACGGTACGTTATAAGTTGCTATTCTCATGGTGGATGACTTAAAAACGTAAATGTACAAGAGTCTAGGATCTGCCACTCTGTATGAGACTACAAACCATTTAGATTGTTAGATGGTCAACATCAAGTGGATTTGAGGTCACCATACCTGTCTCCTATATTACTAAGCCAACTGATTGACAATGGGAAAGACTGAAACCTGAGGTTATCGGTTAGCAGCATATATCACAAAACTGTTGGATTATGACTTTTTTTTTTTTTTTTTTTTTTTTGAGGTTGTGCAATCAAATAATGAGTGCTGGAGTTAAATTAGTCACTCTTAAAAATACAAGCTAGCTGTGAAAGATATGTAATCTCCAGTATCCACAATGGTCTCCCCTGTCTTGGATTCACAGGCTACATATCAAGATCATTTAATCGTGACCTATAAGGTACACTAGACTGGGAAAGATACTTCTGCTCTAAAAACCTGACCAAAGACACTTCTGAAGCCATCATGACTAAATGTAAGAAGTCATAAATATTTATCGGTCACTTGGATACACTTTTTGTTTTGTTTAGCTCAAGTTCAGACCTCTTACGTCTTGCCTTTAAGATGCCAACCCTACTTTCTGTTCATACATAAAAACAGCTTCTTTTGCTTATTCCTACCTTCAAAATTTTCAAAGGTATATCAAGATCATCCAAAATAGTATTAGAGCAACACAAAGTGCTGGAAAAACACAAGACTGGAAAAAAATCCCACCATTCATAAAAGGATGGTGATTAGAAAAACTGACAGTACCTCACTGAACCTTCTGGAGGGAAGAAGTTAAGCTTGTCCCAGGGTTATGTGAGCTCAATGTAAATTTGGAAGCTGCCTGGAGAGGAAGTTTTTTCCTCTTCTCTAGCAAAGCTTTTTCTAGCCAAAACCTTGTCTCGCTGGCTTATGTTGTAGGTCTTTTCTTGGCACTGAGCATTGAGACATTGATGCATGTGAGAATGGAAATATGGAACCTTACTGAGACCCACTCAGCTCGGTATTACGGACTTATTAGTCTGAAATGCCTGATTCACCATCAGGCCACATTGATCAGTTTTAGGGCTTCCTATAGCACCTGCTTCTGACTACTGCTTTACAGAAAAGAGCCACGAAGTTGGGACAATCCCATCTACTGTTATAAACTCCTGTGGTTCACCATATTCCTCTTGTTTCCACTGTTTACTCAGGGAAACAGCTTGAAGCAACTGCTGTACTAAGCAATATCAGCACATACTCCTTCACTACTCTAATACCTTGCAGAAAATCCCTTTGTCCCTCAAACTGAAGCAGACCTAGGAAGGGAAGCAGAAATTCATGTATGGAGAAGAAGGAGGAAAAGAAGAAGAAGAAAGGAGGAAAAGAGAAAACAAGAACATAATGACAGAAAAGAGGCACAGAAAAAAAGAAAGAAAAGGACACTTAAAGGATAATGATTCTGCTATTCCTTTTATTGCAGTACATAACATTGAAAATTGAGAAGGCAGACATGCAATGAAAGGAGAGCAGGGAAAGGAAAATAAAAGGTAGAAAGCAGAGGTATTGTTCTAGACCAACACAGAAACAGACTTAGGGTATGATCAAAGTTCAAGCCTTAGGGAAGAACAGATAACAAAAAAAGTATGAAACAGGTCCCATGAGAGGGTTAACAGTGATAAGGAAACAAATTAACTAGTAGTGGCTCTGAGGGCAATTCTCGAGGAACAGACCCAGCTGCCTCCAGCAGAGCCCTGGTGCAAACAGTGTTAAGTGTAGCAGCACTCCACATCCCTGCAACTGGCCCTTTGCTTCATTGGACTGACGTGCGGGTTCTATGTAGTCTGAAGAAATGGATTTCTGTAATCAAGGAAGACAATATGGTCAAACAGCCTCAGCTTATTCAAAAGAAATGGGTGAGCAACTACGGAAGTAATAGAGAAAATCACTTCCCAAAAGGAATTTTTCAGCAGTGTTAACATTTCCAAAATATGTGCAGCAGAAATGAAAGTTTCATGTACTGGAATAAAACCACCTTCTTGCCCAGAGCTGCATAGACATTAGAAGGAAGTAAGCAAATAATACATGGTAACTGCATATATGAATCACAAAACCAACAAGATTACAACAAAGCTAGGCCTCAGTTTCTGAAGTTATCTCTGGCAGGTGTATCCTACACTGGTGAGGAGATCTACTGATATGAGTGACATTCAGATTTACTGGGGGTGCAGGCCTCTATCCCGAAAAGAGTGACCAGCAGGATTAAAGGATAAGAAACAACTAGTCATTGTTACTGTTCAGTGCTCACTATTTGTAAGTGAAGCTGTCAAACTGAAATGTAGGGGAGCAGAACCTGCCTCACCATCGCACAAACATTAAAAATAGCATCTACATTGAATTTAAGGACTGCATAGGTTTATGCTGATCTCTTGTATGAAGACCAGTTCTTTGCTTAAACAGAAAATTATCATGGTAAGTTTCAAAAACTAGAAGTCTATGTTATATGAGTAGTAAAAACTTAAGGGTACAGCTTCAACAGTGCAAGAAAAGTTACTGGAGAGATGAAAGAGTTATTTCATTAGGGGGAACTGAATGTAATCACATAGAGGCACATCAAGATTAATTTTTCAGTCTGAAATATTGAAAACTTGAGGATTACTCCAGGGACAGAAACAAAGGCAACTTTATATATCATAACCCTTCTGAAGACATTCCTATCCTTGTAAATCTATCATACACCAATCCATATACACTTTGATTTAGGCCTTGAAGTATTTCCCATTTTCTCAATATCTATTACAAAGCAGGTGTAAAACTGTCTCCCTTTCTATCGCTGATGTTCTTTGGAGCACAGGCCAGTGAAGGCATTGCTTTACCAACAGATATGAAATCTGTTGCATCTAAGAGCTCAAAAATTAGAAGCCAGTATGACTAACGCAAGCAGCATTGCTTTTCAAATGTGACATCCATGATAGAGTAAACAAACAGCTAGAAAGACTGACTCCATGGCAACTTGAACAGCCTTTCTTCAAAATACAAGCATTCTCCCCTATTTTTAAAGTATTTTTAATGGGGATCTCTAATTTATGCTACTGTTGTTCAGTAGCATATGTTGATCAGTAGCATATGTTTATTGTACCAACAACTTAAGCAGAATATCACCAAAATTGTCTAACGTTTCTTAGCTTGGCAGCAGCAATTAAAAAGACTTCACTTCTCATCTATAAATGATATTTGTTCATTAAGAAACTATAGGGGCTCATTTCACCTAATGTTTCTTCCTTTACTTAAAATTTGATATTGTGGACTTCTAGACTTCAAAAAAAATTAAACTGACCTACTGACAACTTTAGCTTCTAGCAGATGTTTTACACAAGACAAGACAGCCAGTTTTAAATATGTTATTTAGTGTTATTTAGTCTTAGTCTAAAATCATTGCATTTTCTCAGAACAGACTGATACAATGATGCAGAGGCCAAATTACAAAGCCTGAATGTTAAGAATTTTCAAATTCTTCTGAAGCTTATAAATGCTTTTAGTTGTTTATTTATTACGTAGCACCATGGAGTGACTCAGTGCTCCTCTCATGAAGTCTTTAGCATTTCACAATTTTACTATGAGATAGCAGCGCTGTACATTTTCACAGCTTATTTTAATATACCTAAGGGCTTCTTTAATTTTAGCTTTTACAGCTCTTGTTTGGAAAAACAGCAACCAATTTGATTTTGGAGGGTACTTGGGAAAAGAAGGAAAACTGCTCATTGAAGATTAAACAAGTAATTCCCGTTCCCATTCATGGTAAAAAGATACTGTGTGATTCTAATTCCTTTGAAAACACTAATTATTTTGCCAGAAAAGTAGTACAAGGAAAACCATACACAAAAAAACAGGCACTGTTTGCAAAAGGGTAGCTTCCAAAAGTGTAACAGCAGTACAGATTCACATTCCCTGGCCACAGTGGGGTGCTAGCTAGTCTTATACATCAGGAACAAAATTGGTGACTTGCTTGAGGAAAATGGAGGGCAAGGAGGTAAGAAAATTAGGGCACAAATAAGCAAGGTGCACATAATGAGAGGTCAGTATTAGGGCTTGTTTTCCCTCATTCCTCCAAAGCCCCTTTCACTACATGAACTTTGCTGGGGTTCAAAATTCATGTACTCTTCAGTGACAGCTGGCTTCAAAGCCCAAAGCAGGGGGAAGAAAAGGAAAGAAGCAAGCACCGGTACAGCTCCAAGCTCCGACACGGCAAGTCACTATGCTTCTGACTGTAACAACCTCTTCTGTAACACTGCAGGGTATTTTTGCTGCCAAAACCGCAGACAATAAAAATATGGCACATCTGGCACCAGAAAGGAAATCTGGAACCCAAGGAAAATTCTGTCTGACATTAGCTTAAGGGCATGGCTTTGTTATATATCTACACATCCTCAAGCTTAATCAACTGGATGTGAAATAGAGGCAATCTGATCTCTTCCTATTATGTTAATGCTCTCTAATCACCTATGGCCATTTAACATCTCCGCCTCCCCTCCCCCCCGCTTTACTTCTTATTACTTTCAGTTAGGAGTAGGTTTACCTCTAAGCATGAAAAGAAGGAATATAAGAATTATCACATAACTGTACTGCCGTAACAACTAAAAAAATCTGCCCCAGGCAGTTAATATTCTTCCTCTCCTTCCCTGCCCCAATCAACTTCTGCTGCTGCAATGAGCTTCCCCCCAGGTGGGTCACGTCTGCATAGGGTGGGCTTAAGAAAATGCAGCTACATTTCAATATCTTGTTTTCAGACCGTGCAACTAGTTTATTTTTACAGTAGCTTATAAAAGCTGCCACAATTTTTAACCACAGCTGTTGGGTTTGTGCAAGTCAAATTGTGAAAGATAATACAGAAGATACTGTGTTTTTGTCGAAGGCTGCTTATAGAGTACTGAATTCTCAAAGGCTCTTATAAAATTATGAGCTGAAGAAGTTTAACAGTTTTTGCAGAGCTGTGGTTTGGCGTAATACGTGAGCCCAGCTGGGGCATTCTCTGGTGAGCAGTGGTCTCTTGTCATTTCAACAGGCTTTTGATAAGGCATTACACAGGGTGATAGATTTAAAAGTCCACCACAGTAATCCCACTTACATGGTTCCTATGTTCTTTCCTCAGGTTTTAATATACATGAATGCTGGGAAACAGCAAGTAATAAGATGCACAGCTCAGTGGGAAACACAGCCTGGGAGACCAGAAATAGTAAGTAAAGCATTTAAAGGATACCTTATATACACACATATGTTTTCTACAAAGCAAAAGTAACACAGGCTTTTCCCACAGCATTGCCTTACCCCCTAAGGGTTCATTTTTTTATTAGAAAGACACTCTAATAAGAATCCAAATCTATGCTTAAAAAAGCCACTTAGTGCATTAAATGCACAGAGATTAAGGAGAATTCAAACTCCTCCAGTCTTTTACAAAAATATAGATTCTCAGCATATTTGGATGGCAATGGGAAAAGAGATGTATTGCCTCTTGATACAGAACTATTTCTATTTATCTCTTCTGCTTCCCGGTGTCTGTGTAATCAATAGTAAGTTAATCTTTCTACAGCTACTATATCAAATATCTGTTTATCTGTTGACCTGTATTAATAGAAATTCAAGGCGATAAAAATGCTTTCCTATTATTTGACTTTTCTCAAGCCAGAATTTCAACAGTCCTTACACAAATTTAACAACTTCCACATAACTGCAGACTGGAAATTATTACAACAGGAGTCTTAATGCTAGCTGTGGGCCTAAGCCAAAATACACTTGAACTTTTTAAAACCTAGACCTGTATCAGAATGTGGTGCTTGAACACAAATGTAAACAACTTTATATTAATAAGTAAGGGTGAGTTACTGTGTTGAAGGTGTGTATGTAAAAGAAAAAGTGGAAAATTCATGCTGCACTGAGCAGATTCCCTACAACAAATCAATTGTACAATACATATGTACCAGTTTAACTGCAAATATGCAACCAACTATTTACTTTCTGAGGTAAAAGAGACAGATAAATCTATACACATGGAAAGAAGGAAAAAAAGATCAATAACTTCACTGTAGTATTTCCATTCCCAGATTTTCTGTTGAAACTAGAGTGAAGAAGAAAATTCAGATTAGGACATAAACTGTAAGAAGGTTTCCAAAGACTGGACCTGGGTTCCACCTGACCTGTAACCAAAACAGTTAACATTTTACGGACATCATCTGTTCTAGTACATTTTCTTGTTCATTTGCCTACTCAGATGTATTGAAGACTTTTTAATGTGAGCTGCAGAATGCTGACATCTCCTGTCGAAATATCAGGACTTCAGCATGCTCAGCACTGCACAGAATCCCACAATAATTGAGTTTGGAAGGGACCTCTGGAGATCATCTAGTCCAGCCCCCATCTCAGGCCAGGTCAGCTACAGCACAGCACATATACACCTTCAATCCAGTAACTCAGCTGCACAAGATCAGGGTTACAACTGGTTACGAGTCAAGGACATGAAAAGAACTGAGAGTTTGCTGCCTTATGTTCAGAACACTGCAAACAACTTACAGTGTTTAGTCTTTTAAGAGATTTAATTATACTCGAGGAAACTGTTTGCCAGAATCCTATGGTTAACTGCCAAATAATGCCTAGTCTGAGCCACGCGAAAGGACTGTCTCAGCAACATTTACCATTTATGGTGTTTAAATATCATTTTGGCTCAGAGGCTAATAAGTCAACTGAGCTGAGGAGAATGCTTAACTCAAAAAGCTCTGTGTGAGCAAGCTCGGAGAGAGAAGCAGCAGATTCCACTAAAATCTCTCAAAGGAAGACTCAGGTTCACACAAAGAAATACAGCCAGGGTTGTAAAGCAGCCTAACCAGCTAAATTGCAGACCTTGAAAAGAGTTTCACATCTCCAAATATTTTCAATGTAAATAAATCCAGGTGTTACCAGATCTCACATTAAGAATTGTTATCAACTCAAAACATAACAGATTTTATGAGGCAGAAAATCGATATTAGGACACTCATCTCATCCGTCTTTCTTCCTATACAGTATTTTTCTGTCTCAGGGCTGAATTGATATGATCAAAAAATTTTCTGAAAGTTTTCCAAGAATTCCAAACTTGATTTATACTGGCATAAAAAAAATGAGACCTCTATGTTCTTAAGACATCTAGGGACATTTCTGCTTTATTAAAGATCTCAGGTTGGTATGCCATTTTGCAAACTTAGGTCACAAGAACTAAATGTTTAATTACCTAGCAGTGTTCTAGCAGCAGGAGGTATACTTCTACCTCCCATCATTTATTTCTACAGTTATAATCTGTTTTTGCAAATGGAAGGTGAGATTTAAATATCCTTTGGAGATGCTTTCACTGAAGAGCTGGGCCAAGTTACAGTCTGGATGTTGTGCCTTGCATTACACAGAAAAGCTGTTAACCCAAGACTGACAATGCCCTAAGCCTACATTAGTCAGGGTGGTTAAGGAAATACAATGTTAATCTATTTTTTTTTTTTTTTTTACTGCAGGTTAATCTTACAGCCCTATCCTGCAGCTCTATGTATGCTCATTCTTGTCCAAGTCTTTCCCTCTGTATAGGATATCACCAGGTCATCAACTTTTAAACCTCTGCTTTGTCTACTCAGTTTGTTCTGCAACCCACAGCATTTGAAAGAGATGCCACCCCAGAAATGCCTCTATCAAATGGCTCACTACACCAGTAAGAACCACAATTTGTGAGAAATACTCTAAATCACAATTGAGAGTGCAGGGCACAGAGATACAAACCAGCCAGCTGAGTTCACGGCAGATCACTTTGCAGTCAGCAGACCCAATTCCTCAGTGACAGTCTCACTGGAAATTCTTGCAGCTGAAGCAGTGTTTGCTTTTGCCTTCAGAATTGTCTGCCTTATTAATGACTAATCCTGTTTGCAAATTATTTACAGCAAGTAATTGCTCTTTTATCACTGCCACAGACAGCAACTCCATGGAAGGCCCGAGAGCGTGTGTATCTACCAAATGTGTTTATAAGGCAGCTCAGCTGGCCCACTGCTAACAAATCCCCAGCATTAGATACCAGTCTGACACCGAGAACTGCAGAAAAGGTGCTTTATATATGCTAGATGAAGCCAGGTTAGCTCCACAGCGAAAACATTCATACTGCTGAGGCAGAATTTCACCTTCACGTGTACTGTCAATTTTTTGTGTGGCTGCACAGGTAGAATTCCACTTAACTGCAGTGTATCGTGATGTACAACGATGCTACTTCCGTTAGAAAAAAAAACTGGGCTGTGCAGGAGCTGAAATGCAATGGAAGCACAACAGGAACAGGCAGCCACATAAAGCACGAGTGTCCCTGAGGATGCCACTAATATAAAGAATTACAGCCACACTGGCAACAGAACAGTTACCTATGGTACTATTAAAATAGTTCTGCTTACTCTCTTGAGTGAATAATCAAAAGAGTACTGTACTAAGAATGCTTTTAAGGAACCCCCTCAAATAAGACAGCTTGAAAGTAAGGAACCCTTTGAAGTTAAACTAATATAAAGGAAAACAAAACAAAACAATATACAGCAACATTTAATTTCTGGGTAAAAGCTGGTGTCAGTAAGGAGTTCTAAAGCAAGGCCTGTTTGGGATTTAAGCCCAGAAAAGCTAAGGTAGTGGTGCTGGAACAAGCTGCCCAGAGAGGTGGTGGATGCCCCATGCCTGGAGGTGTTCAAGGCCAGGTTGGACGGGGCCCTGGGCAACCTTGTGTAGGTCCAGGCCTGGAGGTTGGTGTCCCTGCCTATGGCAGGGGGGTTGGAACTCTGTGATCCTTGGGGTCCCTTCCAACCCAGACCTTTCTATGATTTTTTTCTATTTCTAGTATGGCATTGTTTGTGGTCAGCTGTCTCTTCTTGATGAATTTATGTTAAAAAAATCTCTAAGACATTACCCTGAAAAACAAAACAAAAACAAAACAAAGCAAAACAAAAACCAAAAAGCAAACAAAAAACCAGGCAAAGTTTGTGTCTGTGGACCGGCAGTCAAGGCTTGACTAAAATGAAGCTGCATGGGAACCCCTCCAGTACTACACAGCTATACAAAGTTCCTGCCCTCTATTCCTTTCCTCTACTGCAAAGGAATGACCTGCTCATTAGGGCTCACACTATAACCTGTGTTAAGGTCCTAAGACAGCTCTGTATTGCTCATTTTCCAGTCTGTAAAATAGAAACTTTATTCTTCTAAAAGTGAGGTATCACTTTTTGACAAAATTAGATCTCAAGAAGTGGTAAAGCAGGTGTTAGAGTGGCACATCTGTCAAGTTAGACATTTCTATCCCAAATGTACATAAAATGAATCTCTTATCCTGCTTCTGTTAGGTGGACATTTTTGTCTTTTAGGGCAAGAGAACTGCATAGACTTGCAGAACCAGTAAGGACAAGGCAGGATCTGCTAAATTTCAGCATGGAAGCCTTGTGTTTGTTTTTCTTCAGCTTTGTTTTCAGTTTGGTTTACCATACTAACCTAGGGACTCTATGCTGCAAGACCAACATGCTGTTAAAGTTGTGAAACTAAACTGAGGTATGTTTATACGTTTAAGAACTTGCCATCCTTACTCAGCTTTATATACACCAGCTTATGTGTTTGAAATTTTCAGATTTCTCTTTAGTCACCTAACTCAAAAATAATGTTACTCTTTAGGCAAACCCATGTCCTCTTTTCCTTACCTGGACCTTCCTCTCCTGTGAGGTTCTTGGGGTTTTTTTATTTGTTTTATCTTGTTTTATTTTTAATTGTTACATAACCAGTCTGCAGACTACTTTTCTCTTTGCTGGGTCCTGCATCTGATGTATCATGACTGACGGTACTATGATTTGCTCTTTGTCATTTCTTTAGCAATATTTGCACAACGAGACTGTGTTTTGATAAAGTCAAGTTAATCTAGTAGTCATGGAAAGGAAGCTCAGTGAAACTAGGCTGGAAGTCAATTCATAGAAGTAACATAAAAGTAACATAAGCTGGGTGAATTCTTAACTACACGAGAAAATCAGAAAAAAAGGCCAGAAAACAAATGCAGATAGAAATGATGCTTAGTATCAGAAACCAAGTCCATTCGCCTCCGGAAAACCACACACTACATCCAACTCTTAGGCGCTTTGGGACCAATTTCCAGTGATTAATTCTGATAAGGGCTTCCTCCTATCCTACAGGTTGCCTACCTCAAATCTACCTGCACAAAGTAATTTCTGGAGAGTTTTATAAATTGAACTAATCCTATGAGATAGCTTGATGGCTGACTGTTTGATTTCACATTAGCTAATCCACGTCAGCTGCTCTTGGAAACACTCTTTGCATCTTGGTAACATCTTTTGCATGCTTTCAAAATTATTCAGGCATTTATTCAGTTTACAGGTTTTATATGTATTTTGATGACTTCAACTTTTCAGCTGAAAACTAGAACATTACACAATTTGACAATCTGAGTTGGGACGGTTTACCCCTTGGCCAATGCAGGCCATTCCCAAGACTGTTATAATAACCATCTGGTTTCTGTCATTCTGGTACATAATAGCTTAACATTCACAGCATTTGATCACTTCACAGTTGAGAACACCATCAGGTGTAGGGGGGATGGTATTCTTCTTTCTTTTCTTTTTATATGAAACATTTATTCTGTCAGCATCTCATCTTTGTTTTTCATTTATAAGAAATATTAATGCAATTCCTGCCATTTAACTTTTGCTCATTCTGCAAGCACTCATCCCTCATTTGCATCCAAATTCGGTTCCCCTTTTACTGGAAATGTTTTATATTAAGAAGCTGTCTTTAGGGAACATAGTTTATATTGATGGCATAAATACTGTATCATTAAAAGCTTCCGCACATGTTTTGCTTTTGTCCTTCATTTTTGGTCTCTAGCCGGCATTGTTTCACATTTGGTCTTGAGGTGCCAAAAGAAGGCAATTTAAAAAAAAAAAAGAAAGAAAGAAAGAAAAAAAAAAAAAGCTCAGCCTTACAAGTATTACAGCTGTTAGTACAGAGTGCTGGACTGTGAATTTTGGGACACTCTTAAAAGCACTGGAACAGAGTTTCTTTGATGGCTAACATTAGCACTGCTCGCAACAGCTTACCTCTGACCTTACGATACAGTAACAAACCTGCCCTTCCTTTCAGTTAGTGCTCTGAATCAATTCTTACATAGCCAATTGGTTCCACCAGGTTACTGGTCTGGGATGCCTTTTGGACACTTAACAAGACTAGACTTGAATATTTTGGAAAGTCTTCTATAGTTCTTTGTATTTATGTTATGCTTGCAATACAGCAAAATGCTTTCAAATAAACAGTGGCTTTGAAAAGCTGTCATAAATATTTCATCACTGTAGGCAAGTAAGACATCAAACTTCATTCTCCTTAGGCAGAAATACATATCTCAGGGAAACAAAGCTGTTGCCGCTCAATTAAGTCTTCAAAGAGAGGCTGCTTATTGCAGTGATAACCTTCTTTAAAAGATTAATGTCTAAGAGAGGTCATTCTGAGATAGAAAGAAAACCAACCCACAACCTAATGACAGCATCTCTCATGACTGGAAGAAAAGACTCCTACCTGAAAGCCTTTCTTCCACCTGGTTATCATTTATGGTCCCATTCACACCAGATGAAAGAGGGACAGGAACAAAACAAACTGGTTTTCCAGAAAGCATCTCCCTTCATTGCTCTGATTAACTGGTTACAGCAGGGACGCTGAACGGCTTCCAGGTGACTCTAATCTGCTTGTCCAACGATCAATGAATGACTACAGTAATCGGATTGTAAGGGCTGCAGGCTTCCCCACACCGACACTTATGCTCGGGACTGCACTTAAAATAAGTGCAAACAGAAAGTGGTGGGGGAGAAAGGGGAACAGATGTGAAGTCAGGAAAGCGCACTGCTGGCAGGGAGGGAGAAATGAAGTCCAGAGCCAAGGAGCAGGAGCAGCAGTATCTGCTGAATAGTGTTTGCTCACCAAGGGAGGCAGTGTTAGGCCTCTATTCAAAAAAGCAGCGTGCAGAAGGCGAGCATCAGCAAAATGGGCGGCTGCAGAGCATTAGGGCCCACAGAAGTACCCTGGCTGCAAGCCTGTGCTGCTGCTATCACCACCCACGCTTTGTGCCCTCCCTCTTGAAATAATCAGTGATGCTGCTACCTGGTGGGAGGAGGCTGGGTGGGTCAGATATTTTGTTTGTCATCTACTGCAGAACTGCAAGGGAGAAGGACTTTCTCCTAGGAGTCAGCCCTCATGTAACAGGCAGTCCAGCTTGATACCATACCTAGAGAAATCTGGAAAAAGAAATTAACTGCCTCTCTTACATGCAGAGTATGTTTGCAAAAGAACAAGACCTTCCAACACAATATTAATTTGGTTCGGGACAACAGTAGATTGAGCCCATCATACGTCCCTTCCCTACTCCTGCTCTCCCCTCCAGCCTTTAATCTTGTGTAGCACCCCCAGGTCTTGGTGTGAATGTCAGGTGGTTAAATATCCCCTTGACACAGCTTGTCTACAGGTGGATCTGACCTATAATTCCTTGTCAGTGATTAGTTAACTGACAGACACATATCAGAAAGCTTATCTTAAGTATGAGGCAGATCTGAAGAACAGTTCCTACATCTGGGAGATGGCCTTACCTTCCAACTACACCAGTTATTACCACTAGTTTTCTTGCCTATGTACTCTGTCACAGCTACAGCAAAGCAGTAACGCTGACTCACTGTATAGGTACATCCAAAATCAATTAGTCTCTCCTCACCTCAGTTTCCTATTCATAAAGAAAATGATTAAAATGTTCAGCCACCCTGATAAAAAGGTGCTTAATATTAATAGTCAACCTCAGTATCTCCAATCACTGTCAGTATATAATCACTGTATATTTCAGGTGACCTGAATGTACCCTGCGTATCCCTGTTAAGGAGCTGGGTTGTTGTTTTTAAATGAGATGTTCGAGGAATTTAAAAGATGGTTTGAATACTTATTTTTATATCACAAAAAATATGAAAATTTAATAGTCAGTGTGAACACCACCACAATTGCCTTGCTCATACATACAGTAACAGAAACAACTTAATCACGCACACATTGTTTAAAAACTTTTTAAAAAAAGTCTGTACTAAAGCCTCCCAAATTCTGATTCTCCTGTGTATAGAAAATGATGAATAAGTTTAAAGGAAAAAAATGTTAACATTTGCAGAGCAGCAAAGGGCACCATCCCAGGGACATCTATCACTGAATATTTGAGTAACCTGAACCATGTTTCTCACCTCTCAGGTTTTCTTGCATTAGACTAATTAATCTAGCATTTTATCCAGTGCACCCCACTCACGGGGGAGTTCAGTTTGAAACAGTTCTCATGGTGAAGACATTTGTTAGGCTGATTCTTCAAAGAACTGATGCTGTAGTTCTTCTCTACACGTATTTCAGCTGTAAAAAACTGCTGTTGCAGGGAAGATGTCTGTCAGGATTCAGTTTAGCCTACTTAGTCTTTTACAAGGCCAAAATTAGCTTCACCTTGATTAACTTAGTTTCTCCACAGACTACCTAATGGATCTATCCCAATTTACTCAGCCTTCAGATCACTTACTTAAGTGATGTGAAGATGTTATTTTCTTGTCTTAAATAGGCAGAAGACTGATTAGTTTGAATCTTTTAAGACCACTGCATTTCTTACGCTCCATCCATATGAAGTGTGGGACGTTTTCAACACAGCACCAAAAGCCTCCTACAATCACCTAAGTACCTTCAGCGTTTTTCATACAAAACTCAGGAAGGACTGAGGTTGCTCATCACTAGGCAGAATTTATTCTGCTTAATAATAAGGAAGCAAAAGACAACCATAAACCAATCCGAGACTGATGACTTAGAAGGAAAGCTATGCCACAATAAGCCTGGCTAGTTATGCAGGGCCCAATGCAAAGCACACTGAAAGTGCTGGAAAAAATCCCCCCTTTGTGTAGAACAGGACTTGGAGCAGAAGCCCTTTATGGGGCAAAGGGCCTTTAAAATGTGGTTTCCTACAATAATCCCACAAAAGGAAGTTTCCTTTGACAAAAACAAAGCAACAGATCTTCTGAAGGGCAAAGAATGGACAAAAGATGATCAGAAAACATAATATATGGCCAGATAACATCTGTAACCTACTAGCAGGTTTAAATATCATCTTGTACTATAATTCAAACATGAGGCTTACATTGCGGTTGTTTGTGGAGTTGTTTTGGTTTGTGTTTTCCTTTGAACAGCTTGTCACTGACTCTTCTTGCTGCTGTACGGGACTTTTCTGAGTTATCTGTGAGCTGAATTTAATTTAGAAGGTGGAGATTTTTGCCTTTGGAAAATAAAATTGAGTTTTACTGTTAAGATGGACAATTCACTCTGGTTTCCCCAACGATCATAGCAGATATGCGCCTCCATGAGATACTTGCTGCATTAGAATAGCAAAACCAAAAATAGCACTATGAAGTGAAATGTAGACCTAGACAGACTCAGAGATGTGTCCAAGCACCACAGTAGCAAGTTAAGGAAAAGCTGAATTCTGACACTGGTCTGATACTGATGATATGCCAAGAACATCCATTCCTTCTTAGATTAAATACCAATTATTTTTCACATATAAAAGGAAAATATTCCTCTATCAATGAATGAACAAACTGAGCACCGCATGAAATTTGAAAACCTTAAATCATCTTGGAGACAAAAAGGAAGTGGAGGGAGATGGGTTACAATTCAGCAACAGTTTTTACGGACTTTATTCCAAAAACCACTGTCTGGTCAGGAGAGGATTTTTGAAGTTTTCTCTCTCTCTGCATGCACACTGATTTCCTGCTGTAATTCGTCTGCAAAAGCTGAGCGCTTAGAGAAGCCCTAGCAGCAGCATTCGGTGTCTAAGAGAACTCCAGTGCTAATAAGCATTTGCTAGAGGGTCTGATGGTAAAAGTGTATGAAGAGAAAAGAGATTTGGAAATCACTATTTTAAATTCGGTAATATTTTGGCAGGCAAATCCACATTGATCTGAGTCTTGGGGAAAGTTACTGTAATCCTCATGGCAACAGGGACATAATGAGCTTTAGGGTGGAAGTGGAGGAGATAGCTAAAGCTGTAAAAATGTTGAACACGTGGCTTTAAAGCCTGTCACGCGTTTTCTTAATTCTGCTCTTGTTCTTCCCCCCACACTCCATGACTCCCAGAAAACAAAAGGGGATGCAAAACAGAGGAACTAACTCCCCATAACAGTGGAAATGTAGCTTTCTAGCCCCGTACAGGAGGAATCCAACTCAGTGCAACAGTAACTACATAGTCTGAAATAGCTCAGCAGAGTACACAAACCTAGGGAAAGGCTAGATCACTATTGTTCCCATGTTAACATTGCATGTCAACCCTAAAATAACTCAAATGATGAGTGAGAGAGGGGCTGCCTTTTTGGTTTCTGTGTCCCAGTGAAGAATCGGCAGGTCCCATGTCAAAAACAGCTCCCTTGAGGTGGAGCGCTCGATTGACCCTTAGCTAATGCAGATGAAATGCTTCAGAGATATTATAAATGACAGCTTTGAGAACAGATTAGTTTCAGGCTTGTTTTAAATCAATGTTTTCCTACTTGGTGCCTTTTTCAGGTGGTAAAGGGAGGGCAGAGAGGGGACAATTGCATTTCCAATTTGGTAATCAAGAAATTAATTCATAGGTTTACCAGAATTACTTTGTTTTCATTTTAAGCTTGTCTGAGGTTTTAAATGGATCGTACAGACAGAATAGGGGCAGGCTTATCACAGAAGTGCTGTAGACAAACACCACAGAACCTTGGCAAACCAGGACAAATCTTGGGATCCCAGGGATCAGGGTACATTTCCCACTAAACTGCACGTACAAATTGGGGGCAGGTACTATTTGGTCCTAAAAAAAATGGAAGAGTTCCCTTGGTAGCTGTCATTCAGCAGTCTGTCGGACTATTATAACTTTGGGAAAGAAGTCATTTGCAGGTGACAAATACCAAATACAGAGCTGATTGTAGAAGGACGGGAAATGTGAGGGAGGGGGATTGTAGAGGGAGGGGCCTCATCATCTGCAGCCATAAAATGAAACAACTGTATAAACTGATGCCAGGTGAGATTATAGGAGTAAAGATCATAATGCTGACTGAGACTACCTCACTGTTCAATTTATTAATGGGATTCTGTCATCTCTTGTCTTCATTACAATCTCTGGTCTTTAAGACTGTGTTTGTTCAGGTCCTAGTGCAGAATTATGTCATTTGTGGACGTATCAGCTATGTCAAATCAGCACTGAGGGTATCAAATGACTGATATTTGCAAAGAGGGTTCTCTCGGCTTTCAGAGACAACAGATCATCTCAATTGCTTTCTACAACCTCCTTCTGGTACTTTCACTACCAAAATTCAGCTTATTTAGAGATATACTGCTCCCGATTAGCTGATATATATACCTTGTCAGAATTATCTCTGCTAAATCCTGGTAGCACAAGAACAACACTGGCATTTGCTACCATAATTGCAGTCAATTGCTTTTCAAGAGAAAGCAGTAGCATTTGCCTCCTCACCATAACACACTCTGGTGTTGTGGTGATACTGCACTCGTTGCTCGTTTGTTTGTTTGTTTGTTTTTTTCCAGCAGTGACAGTCCTTTCCTACTCTGCTACACCTCTTCAAAAACTCAGCCTCACTGCTCTGTACCACACTAAGCCCTTGTTGGTAAGGTCAGAACATTAATACCTTTTTCTGAAACATGCATAGAATCACAGAACGGCAGGGGTCGGAAGGGACCTCTGGAGATCATCCAGTCTAACCCCCTCCTACAGCAGGATCCCCTAAAGCATGTTGTACAGTACCATGTCCAGGCAGGTTTTGAATCTCCCCAGAAGAGGAGACTCCACAGACTCTCTGGGCAGCCTGTGCCAGTGCTCTGTATATTACTTTACATTTCAGAGTCCCCAAGCACTTCAGTTGCACACACCTCCAAGGGGGACAAAAGGTACCCAGCTGACAACAGCTTAGAAAAAACATGGAATTCACATACAGTGACCTCTGTTTAGGAGACAAGATTTTTTTTATATATAAATATTATAGCAGATATCATTGCAGTAATTACAGCAGGCTGAGATATTCACCTTTGACTGTGACCTGAGCACTGCAAGATGCCTGTCCTGTGTTGTTTTCAGCCAGACAAGTGTAAATGCCATCATCTTCTGGTAAGGCATCTTGAACAGTCAATTTCGCAACTCCATCTTCAAAAGTGGAATGGGCATACTGAATTGGTTGGTCTGCCGACAGAAAGGAAGAGAATCGTCTTAACACATCAGCCACAAGTTGAAAAAGCACTTCTTGTTTTCGGTGCAATCTGGATGCCTCACACCAGCCAGTATATTAGAGCGCAGTGCCAAATCCCACTCTGGTGCACAGCCACTGCTCTCTAGTGACTACAAACAGCAGCATCTGAAGCACAAAGCAGAATATGGGTGTCAGACAAATCTCGCCATTAGGTTCAGTGGGTGCTCCCTTGAGCAGAAGTAAGAGGAGGAAGGTTTATCTTTGTATTTTGAATAGATTTTCTTTCAAATGGATAAGAAATGTCTTGTGTGTTTGCTTCAGACATTGCCTCCATCTTGTACTTTTCCTGAAACCAGATATTAGCATTATTGTCTAGATGTGCAAAACCTGTTGGGCAACAAGAAGTACTTGAAGTCTACCATCAAGTACTTTGTAGAGGAAGGCATTCCGAGAGAGAGACAGCAAAGTCTACAATGGAGCCAAGAGGCTGATTTACACCAGCAGTCATCTATGCTACAGTATGTGGTAGTAGGTAACAGACAGGTACAGTCAGATCTGTGGTGATGTGACTATTAAAAAAGTCCATTCTAAGAAACTGGTTCCTTGAATTGGTTCGGAACATGCTTAAATGTTAGTGTAGACGGATTAAAGATGCCTTGCTATTGTTTCAGGAACTGTCATCAATCTCAGCCTTACTTTCTGAAATGCTTCTGCAATCTGTTTTCCCAATATTAAATAGTTTCCACTACTGACTCATCATTGGTTGCTTTCCCAGTGTATGCAATGCTTAAGAGAGCCTGATATCTCTGCATAAACACCATGCTGGAAAAAGAAATTAGGGTCATCTAAGAGAAGAGGGTGAAACTGCAGAGAAATTGTGCAGGACTGAAACAAAGACATCTGTCACTTGGGAAATTATGGTCAAAAGGAAAGATCAAAATTTATTTAATTGCCAAAGTAATTTTAAAATATTAGGACAAAAGTTCTGGGGTTTCTAAAAACCAGGTCCGCACTATGAGTGGGAAAAATTAAATGATGGGCCAGATTTTTCTCTCATCTCTAATTTTCAACACTAGCAAACTCAGAAGGAAGTCATTATATATTTATTTGCATACGAAGATTCATTCTGAAATACATACATGTGCCAAAATCAGCTTGATCCAATACTTAGATACATTATAAATTGTAGCAGGCAATCTTGTTCCTTTACTTGTCTTATAAGTCATCTGTCAGCAAATTTTCTACTGCATGAAAAATTGGGGTGAACATTTGTTTAACTACCCAGAAGACTCAAATTTTAGAATAAACTCTCTCCACCTTCTTCACAGGTCACATATTCTTGGGACTGGTTCCTTTGAAATCCCTTTCACTGTGTTACACACAGACTGTTGTAACTATTAGGTCCAATCACATATTTTTTGCATGCAGGAATAACATTACGTTCAATTATGTACATGTAAAGCTGAAGCCCAAGCAGACGAAGCTTTCTGTAGGAGGACATGGGGCACTAGACTGCCTTCCTAGTCTGACTGTAGAATATGTAACCTGACAGGAATCCTGTCTGAGATTCTGACATCGAAACTATAAATGGTGCCTAATGATGCTATGATGGTAAACATATCAGAAATACAGTCAGGATAAAAGCTGCATCGTCAAAACCAGAACAACGCCTTTTTATTTCTGTTGTAAATAAGCAAATCAATAGGGTAAGTGTTCCACGTGGAAAAAGAAATTGTGATCGTCTTCACTGTGTCCTCAAATTTTGTCAGGGCATCCTCTTTTTCGCTCCAGCTCCCAACAAAACTGTGACTATTTTTTAGCCCTATTCACAGAATAGTAAATTCACTTACAGAATAGCCTTTTCATCAGACCCCAGAAAACAAACACAAGTATACCAGCCCTGAAGAATAACCTGCAGCAAGATTCTAAGTTATGTCCATTGTACTTATATTTTGATCTAATAAAAACAACTCTTCCAGTAGTGAAATGTTCCTCTCTCCAGAGGCAGAACAGTCAAATCTCCATGACAGCTTGGCAGCAGGAACAATAACAAAAAATACCTTTCTGCTGGCATGTTATGCCAGCAGAAAGGAAATTTTCCCCTGGCCCATTTATTAAAAGCTTTCTGGACAGATCAGAAAGCTATCCTAAAACCAAACACTACTCAGAGAATTGTTACGTTAAAGTCATGGTCCTACTGTTTTTAAATACAGCTGAAAGGTTCAATTCAACTTGGGGAAAAAAAGCCACATGGAAAGCAATACAAAAAGGCATTTAAAATACAGTCACATAGGCCTTATTCCTGCATTCTAAAAATAAGTTACCAATAAATTATTTAAAGAAGCTAAACTAAATTGGAGTTACATACTGAAGTACTGTCACAGAAAGCACTTGTAAAAAGTTCTTTATAAGGCTCTAGTGAGGCCAGAACAAAAAAACCCAAGAACTATATTTTCAGGAAATTTTTCAGTACCTCAGTGGAAATTCGGAAAGAAACTTAACATAAAGGGCAGAGTGAGAGGACAAAAGAACTGTCTTGAAAAAGTTGGAAAAAAGCTTTAAATCGTTAAAATATGGAAAAACTATAAGAGAAACTGAAGATGGTAGAGCTGCAGAGAAGAGTAAGGGCTTGAATAAAATCCATAGTTCAGTCAGGTAGCACTTATTTGTGCAGTCTCTACGAATATGGAAAAACTACTCATCCTCACAGATGTTAAGAAATAATTATAGACAGTGCACAGCATACATCATCTATTTTTTGTCTTGGTTGACCTGAAAGAGAGGTCAATCTATATAATGGCTTGGAAAATATTTTAAATTCATATGTAGTCACAGCTGGTAAAAATGCTCAGTCTCTAAAGCAGTACTTGTATGTAACATCATACAAGAAGTGACTACAAGCCTTTTGGCTCCCAAGTGGGGTGGATCCCTCGGCGATCACGGGAAGGCAGATTGGACAGCGTACAGGCTGTTCCGTATCAAGGGCTGGCCGGCCTAGGAGTGACACTGTTCTGCTTTTGTCCTGTTGTTTTTTGGTTTGGGGTTTTGTTTGTTTGTTTGTTTGTTTGGTGGGTTTTGGTGGGGGATTTGGGGTTTTTTAATTTTTTTTTTGTTTGGGGGTTTTTGGTTTTGGTTTTGTGTTTTGTTTCTCAAAGTAGCCTTCTGTTCATGTTTCTTGTGATTTGATAACTTAGTCTTTAATTATTTTGCCAAGATATACATACTTTTCTCACTATTCCTTTCAAAAATTAATTATAGTTTGTTATCATTGTCACGATTGGAAGACAATTTGCATTTGATATTTTCTTGTGAACTTTACACATCCTGCCCCATATGATTTTTATTTCTATGGAGTTCTGCAAAAGTGATATATTTTGAACAGCAGTGTGATTGCTCTCAGTGGATTGCTTTTTTCTCTGCCGCAGACTATCAGTTCTGAACTTAAAGAGCTTTATATTCCAAGCATGGACAGCAGATTGTAACACATTTTTTTTTTTTTTAAATGACATTTGCTTGCCTGCCTCACATTACGTACTGTGAATATATTGTTGTCTTCATACAACCAGTTGATGAAAGACACTGTCATGTCATTTTGCCAAAAGCATTGTTATGTCTGCTTGAAGTAATATTTCAGGATCAGAAACACAACTTTCTCCTTTATTTGCTAATAAATATAAATATGAGAAGTAGTATCTAGCTAGCTGGTAGACAGAAAGGAAATGTTTGCTTCAAATGGATATCACAATAGCCAATTTGATCCTTGGGTAAAATTGGAGTGTACATGCAATTATCAGCATTAAATTACTGTTTATAAACCATTCAAGTTTGTATCAAAATGTTATATAAATAGTTATGTATCACAATCAGATGCAAGACAAAAAAGCATTAAACTATAGTGGTATATTTTAGGAGTCTGAAATGAAAGTAGTGGGCTTATGTCTTTAGAATAATATATGATGTCCCTATTTTTTAGTATTATGATAGTTTCTTGTACTTCTGTCCCTCAGACTCATCACTGCCTTTTGATTTAAGAGTAGAGTTAATGCACTGGCTTTCACTTACAGAACCCTAATGGTTTGAAATGCAGTTATCTGAAAAAAATCCCACCTGCTTTCACCTCCTTGTGGTATTGATCCAATTGCAGTTAGAAGTTTGGCTGCAATATAAACGTGGTTATGCCTGAACAGGGACAGACTCATCTGAGATTAGTAAGAAGAAAGGTCAATGCAGAATAAACATCCTGAAAAAACACAGTGCATACTGGAGGCCTAGAGAAACATGTTGCGTATTGATCTCTAGGCTGGATTTTTCAGGAGACAGCGGTTTTCTGGTTAGCAAAGCAGAACATGGAGACTCTGTATCTGTGCCTGATGAACTGTAACAAAGTCATTTGAGACAGGAAGATACTCTGTATGTAGAAGACAACTGGGTATAACTACATTACTCAATGGCTAATGAGCAGGCGGTACCCTTGGAACATGAAGATGAAATGACTGACCCTATGGGTTGGAGTTGCTTCTTGTGCGCTGCAAGGCACAATTCTTGGACAGCAAAACAGTGATTCTACTCACATCTGCAAAGGAGGAACTGCAGAGTAGCCTTCAGGCACATAAACAAATTATTTCCAATGGGAGGGCGTCAGAGCCTTTACTCACATGTTTTGTGTCGTAAATAAAGCAATGGCCTTTCTATTCTAGACGTGGAGCTACTGGGAAAGGGAACAGACCAGGCTGTGGGAACATACCAGTCTCAAGGTCATGGTTCATTTGCCCTGCCACCTTTCTGAGTTATCCCGTTTACTATGAATAGCCATAGAAAAATAGAGATCTTGTGCAAATAATTAATTTTAAAACAATCCTGGAGAAAACATCTTTATGGCAAAGTATGCTATTCTTTGTCTTTAAATCCCACACACAGATACACAGAAAGACAGATAGCCTAGGAGACTGCAAAAAATCAATTGCACTTCAGGAGTAACAGTGGTGATCAAGGGTTAAACTGAATAAATCTGTCTAGTGTTTAACAGATATGCCTCTGAATGGAAAGAGCCCTTAGCCAAACCATGTAGTCCCTGGATCTCTGAAATCATTTGGAATCTAAGCAAAATGCTGATGTTTGGGCCTAACTCCAATTTTAAGAGGGGACTGGTAAGGAAACTTTAGATCACACAGTCTGATAAAAGTAAAAAATATTTTACTTATCCTTTTTTTTCAGTCAGCTTTGGACAAGTGTCAGCATCTCAAGAAACACATTTCTTGCATAGAAGCAACCTGAAAAGCTGTGGTTTTAAGATCTTGGGGACATAGCTGCCAATACGAACTATGACCTGCCCAGCTGACAGAAGGGTGGAATCGGGCATGGAGATCCCTCCTACCATAAAGAGTGATACACTGCACTCGTTTTGCTTAGAATTTATTATCCCTGCAGGATCATGATGACAACCTGTTACTCTCAGAGAAAAGGCTAGTGCTGAAAGAGTGGGGCACAGGATTCAGCATACCATAGCATCACAGACTTTGTTGCGGCATGGAGAAAAGCTGCGCTTAAGGAAAGCCAGGAAACCCATCTGCCTACAGTCTTGTCACCAGAGTCCCCTGCTGGGCTTACTGGAAAACTGCAGTAAGACAGAAAACTGCTCCAAAAACCCACCCTTTGTGCACAGTACGTGCATATAAACTGATTTTCTTCGGATACTCTAGTGGATTATATTATGCTGCTTTGGCGTGCTTTGTGCAGTGTTCACAGCCTGGCCATGTGCTGATCAGAGCAGCCTTTGCGACTGGGGATGTACGTGCGTGCATGCGGGTATTGCAGAGCGGGGGGTTCCTTACCATTGAGAAGCCATGTGATCTGAGGCACAGGTACGCCCCCGACACAGCACTGCAGCACAAAGTCTTGCCCTTCGCTCACAGTGCATCCTTTCAAGACACTGGAAAAGCATGGAGCAACCTCTTGAACTTTAGGCCCTTTAAAACCAAAATGAAAACAGTTTCTTTAACCCAAATGGACAAAATGATCTTTACCACTTCATGACTTTTTCTAGGTATGCTTAAGTGACATGGCTGGGCTAACAGATTCATCCCATTCACATAACGGGGGGAGGGGGGGAGGGGAATAAAAACTACAGTGAAATGTTTTATTGGGAAATAGAAATCACTTTGAGAAATTAACCGGTATAGAGAAGGGTTTCTTCTATAACCTAGAAGGCAGGCATTGCCAGCCCTCAAGCTGTATCTTAGATGGTGGTTCTCTACGCCAGAACCCACCACTTGCAGCCAATCACTAGAAGTGTATGCAACATGTTACCAGAGAGCTCAGCGCAAACAGGAAGGATAATTCTCTCCTCTTGCCTGTCTTCTTCCAGTTCCTCTCCCACATTTCCCCTGGCTGCCACTGAAACAGGGTGACTTAAAGGTGCAGTTTAGAGGTCTCTCATGAGACAGAGAGTATCTTGGGTATCCTGGTTTAACCTCAGGCACAGCAAATAGAGAAATGTTGCATAAACATAATCATAGCTCCAGGACAAAAACTAAAACCAGGTGAAAAGATTAGAACTGAGGGCAGGATTTGCCGAGAGGCCAACAAATCTTTCAACCAGACCAGTAAGATGGTTCCTTGAAGCCCAAAGTACTTTCTCACTGGGAGGTGTATTTGAGTTTAGCAGAATGCAATTCTCATTCCTTCACTTTTCTTCTTACTCGCTTTACTGCACAGGATTGGTTTGTGCTTGCAAAACATTTCAGATATGCAGTGTCCTATAGAAATGCTTAGCAACTCCAAAAGAACTAAATGCAGAACAGCTATAAAATCTTTGACAACCTGTATGAAATACAAGCATTAATAGAAAACCTCAGGGGAGTACAGGACTCCCTGTGTACAAAACATTCCACGAGATGGTTTTAGCTATACAAACAGCAAAAACAAAAGGTCAGAACAGAAACTGATGCAGAAGCTGGCTTGCCAGCTATCCTACACCACGTTATCCACAGAGGTAGGAATCGGAATTAGCCTGCATTGAGAAGTCATAACAGAAATTTTGTAGTCACCACCCTTTGAAAGCTTAGGAAAGCTCAGCCAGTTTTCAAAGTGCAGATGGGCTCACAAGAGCTTACTTACTTCTGACAGTTAACAACCAGCTGGTGGAAGTCTGGCCTTTGGGGTTGAAAGCTGCACAGCTGTAAGATCCACTGTCCCCCAGGCAGGCTTTCTTTAACCACAGGCAATGAATTCCATCTTCTTCATATATTTGGATGTCTTCTCCAGCTTTAATAGGTTCACCTTCTTTGAACCATTCCACATCTGGTTTTGGTTTCCCTGAAACTAGACAATCAGGTATTTCAATTTTTATGAACATGTATTTCCCGTAGCATAATTCCATTATTCGCTTTAGTGTAAATTAGGTAGAATTTACACATACATAATTATATAAACTTTAATGAGTAAGTAATACACAAAACTATCTCTAAAAAGATGTTTTGATATTTCTGATCCTCCAAAAACTCTTGGTCTGTCCTTCTTTTAAAATAACAAATATTTGGTAACTTTAAAAACCCCCAAGAGCTTCTATCTGAAAATTGTTCCTCTAAAAGTCACAGACACAATGGATATGATACTAGAGAAGATAAAAACCAAATTTTTCCCCATTCCTTCCTATCCTGCTAGATTGGTTTCTATGAGCACCTAGCAGTACCTTGCTATCCACGGTACCGATCGCTGAGGCTGTTTATTCTGGGAATGTTCAGTCTGGAGAAGAAAAGGTCTGAGGGGGATCTCATCAACGTATATAAATATCTGAAGGGAGAGTGTAAAGAAGATGGAGCCAGGCTCTTTTCAGTGGTGTCCAGTGAGTGATAACACCAGAGCCAGTGAGCACAAACTGAAATGTAGAAGGTTCTGTCTGAACATAAACACTTTTTGACTGTGAGGGTGACTACACACTGGCACAGGTTGTCCAGAGTGGTTGAGGAGTCTCCCTCCCTGGAGATACTCAAAAGCCATCTCGGTGTGGTCCTAGACAACCTGCTTTAGGTGACTCTGCATGAGCAGAGGTGCTGAACCAGACGATCTCCAGTGGTCCCTTCCAACCTCAACCATTCTGTGATTCTGGGTATTTTTTTCCAGGCTAGGGTACAGGTGTAGGCAAAGGAGGCAGCTTCCAATGACAGTAAACTTTGAGGGAGCAGAAGCAAAACAGCTGTGGCTTCACTGCCTGCTTTGCCTGTGCCAGAGCTCTAGAAAACCTCATAGTAGTGGGCTCCTAGTAGTGCTGAAGGAGATCTGGGCTTCATGGGGCAGTTGCTATGATAAGTAAAGAGGAGAGGTTAGGAGAGAATGCCAGAAAAGGTCACCCACCCCATCCTTCACTTCTTTTCAGCAAACAGGGCCATCTGGGGCTTCCACCTTGTTGATGCTCCTTCCCAACTCCACCCATTTCATTATAGCAAGAGTGCTCAGCCCCAAGGGAAGTAAAAGACAGGAGGAATATAGACAGTAAAAGATGGGAGGAATATCCACAACAAAGACATCTTATATACTGAAGGAAACCCTTCTGAATGGAGAAAATATAAGGATAGGGGAGTGACTTATCAAGAAGAACCTTAGGAAGGAATTCCTTCTCTGGAAAAAAAGGAGAAAAAACCCCCCTGCAGTTATTTTATAACTTATTTTATATATATAATAACTGAAGTTACTATTCAGAAAAGATTTTCTTGCACATTGGAATCCACAATTAGTGAAGAATAGTGGAGGTAGGGGAACCTCCAAAAGCTGGGGGGGACACGGGATGGCGTGTGGAAATCAAGCCCTGAAGCATCACAGGAGCTGAAAGCTTTGTAGTAACCATACAGGCCCAGAAGCACGCTGAGCTGACGGCCTGGCAGGCAGAAGCCTCCCTGTAACAGCGTTTCCAGTGTCCATTGCAACCAGGAAGCAGAGGTGCCTGTGAAAGCAACCCTGGCCACTCGTTGCGGAGAGGATCCTCAGGAAAGAGAGTTTCTTGGATTAGTTACTGAAGTGCACTAGGAACATTCCTCTGTAACTTCCCTACAGACACCTTGCCTTTGCATATAAGAGTTTGTGCTTCGGGTCCGACGCCAAATGACAAGGCATTCACTGGCTTCAGTCCAAACTGAATGATCTCCTTGGTTTCCGTACAATAGGGGCTCTATTTCCCTACCAAACAGTATCATGAATTAGTTAAACCTTGCAAAGTTTTTGAGATGCTCTCATGGAAAGGAATCCATGTTCTTAGTACTAGTCTAGCTGAAAAAGAAACTATTCAAAAGGTGCCAGAATATTTGGAATATTTTTTCCCC